>JAHKKF010532130.1:18618-33873 GCA_019740295.1 Labeo calbasu
TCTTTAGGCTAAAAAAAATCCCGAAAACCCTTCGGAAAAACCCAAAGACTTGAAACAGGTGAACTAATTCCAGTACAGTAATAGATTGTTGCGCATGCGCGACTGAATGAATCACTCAAGACGACTCGTTCTTCCCGAGTCACATTAAAGATTCGTTCAAAATAAAAGAATCGTTCAAGAACGACCCATTACTAATTCATAGCATCGTGGGCGCACAAGGTTGTGCTACATGAGCTTTTGTGCTTAAAAAGTATACACATTTTTATTTTTTAAAAAAAAATGACAGATCGTTTCACTGGATTAGACCCTTCTTCCTTATATGGAGAAAAATCCTGAAATGCTTTCCTCAAAAACCATAATTTCTTTACGACTGAAGACAGAAAGACATGAACATCTTGGATGACAAGGCGGTGAGTAAATTATTTGTAAATTGTTGTTCTGGAAGTGGAGTTCTCCTTTAAGAGCCAGGGGTGAAAACGTTTTGAGTTTTAAGATCAAGGTAAATTGTACTTAATTTGTCTTCTGGGAAACATGCAAGTGTCTTCTGTTGCTTCCGAAGGGCAGTACTAAATGAAAAAAATATATTTCAACAAAATAAGAAAAATTTGGACATCATCATGCTGTTCAAAAGTTCACCTCAGTGTGAAAAGATGGATCTGAAAACCATAGAGTCACTGCTGGAAAGGGTTCAAATATGCAAAAGATGCTGGAAAACAGAAGAATCTGCCGGACCTGGAGAATTTTTCTGAAGAACAGTGCTCAGTTTAACTGTTCAGAACAAACAAGGGACTCATGAACAACTATCACAAAACAAAACAAAAAAAAAAGTTGTAGATCATCCAGGTAACCACACACAGTATTAAGAACCAAACTTTTGAATGTTATTTTAATAATTTTAGCTATTTGTGGACTATATGTGACCATCTTTTATTTAAAATATCGTACTCAGGACAGTGCTAAATAAAAAATAACATGCATTTTGTATAATCTCTCTTATTTTGTTAAAATTATTTACATTTTCACAGATTTTGCAAGCGTTTCCCAAACTTTCACATAAAACTGTAGTAATATGGTAATGTCATATTTAAAGGGATAGTTCACCTAAAAAATAAAATTCCGTCATTAGTTAGTTACCCTCATGTCTTTCCAAACTCGTAAGACGTTCATCTTCAGAACACAAATTTAAATATTTTTGATGAAATCCGAGAGCTTTCTGGCCCTGCATAAGCAGCAACGCAACGTTCAAGGCCCAGAAATGTAGTAAGGACATTGTTAAAATAGTCCATGTGACGTCAGTGGTTCAACCGTAATTTTACGAAGCTAAGAGAATTTATTCTTTTATTCACTTAAAGTCATTAGCTTAGCAACATGCTGGCACCAGACTCAATTGTAATCAACTTAAAGCTTTCAAATCTCTTGTGAGTAATGAGGTTCTTCGACTGATAGCATGCTATCCGATGTAGCCGCCTATGTAGATAGTGAGGTCGCTCACTAGGATTTGGAACAGAACCACTCATCCCTCACTTCCTCCTGCGATGATACGAGCACCAGGCTGGTGTGATAGAGCTAAGCTGAGAATGAAGAGAAGCAGGGATTTGTATGAAAGGTCATGATGCCAGAGAGCAAGACTCAAGGAGTCTTTAGTGACACTGTGCTTCTGAGCATGTGGAGCACGTCCATTCCTGACTTTCACCAGCGTCGTTCAATGTTGAAGGTTATTTTCACAGTTGGCTTGCAATTAAAGGCTTTCGATGGCTCCGGACAGGGTGGCTTTCAATAATGCAGTTTTTATGGCAGACGGCAGAAATGACCCAGATGCACATATTGTTGTCACCCAGGCAGCTGCGGTGGCTTCAGTCACTCTGTTCACTGATGTATCAATCCCTCTTTTTCTCTCTCACTCTCTCTCGCTCTCTCTCGCTCACCCTATTGATCATTCAATCTCTCACAGTCTCTTTTACATCCTGTATGTCCTAGTTTGCATCTCTCTAGCTCTGTTTCAAAAAGGCTGCGTAGCTAAACAGCATTTTACAGCATCATAAGCAGAGTTAAGATGCAAACACTGTTCTAAAAGGTAGGCAGCGACATTACGATGTCTTATAAGACAGCTTGTTTTGACCAGATTTGCATCTCATGCATACTTCATGGAGAAGGCAGTCCCATAATGCATTGCAATGAACTCTGTGTTCGAAATAGAATACACGGTGTGCAAGCTATTGTTTGATACGTACAGTTGAGGTCAAACGTTTACATACACCTTGCGGGATCTGCAAAATGTTAATTATTTTACCAAAATAAGAGCGATCACACAAAATGCATGTTATTTTTATTTAGTACTTACTTGAATAAAATTTTACATATAATCCACAAGGGAAAATAATAGTAGACGCCGTTCGTGATTTTTAATACTGTATTTGTTACCTTAATGATTCACAGCTGTGTTTTTTTGTTTAGTGATAGTTGTTCATGAGTCCCTTGTTTGTCCAGAACAGTTAAACTGTGCACTGTTCTTCAGAAAAATCCTTCAGGTCCCACAAATTCTTGTTTTTTTCAGCATTTTTGTGTATTTGAACCCTTTCCAGCAATGACTGTATGATTTGAGATCCATCTTTTCAAACTGAGGTCAACTGAGGCACTATGCTAAATATGATTTTGAAGTTCATCTTTTCACACTGAGGACAACTGAGGGATTCACATGCAACTATTACAGAAGGTTCAAACGCTCACTGATGCTTCAGATGGAAAAACTATGCATTAAGAGCCAGGGGTGAAAACTTATGAACAGAATGGAGATGTGTACATTTTTCCTGTTTTGCCTAAATATCATATGTTTTTAATTTAGTACTGCCCTTTAGAAGCTACAGATACTTGCATGTTTTCCAGAAGACCAAATAAGTTAAATTTACCCTGATCTTCAACTTCAAATTCAAAAGTTTTCACCCCCCGGCTTTTAATGCATTGTGTTTCCTTCTGAAGCATCAGTGAGCGTTTGAACCTTCTGTAATTGTTGCATATGAGTCCCTCAGTTGTCCTCAGTGTGAAAAGATGAACCTCAATATCATACAGGCAATGTTGGAAAGGGTTCAAATATACGAAAATGCTGAAAAATGAAATAATTTGAATAAGCAGACAGCTAAGCAACTTGGAACATCGCTAGGTTGATTATGCGCTCTGCATACTCATACAGAAAGGGATTTTAGCGTTTCTATTTGTGGCGGTGCTGGTTTGTCTTTCCCTGAGTGTGTTTCTATAGATGTGCTTTGTATGTTTGTTACAGTCTCATGCGCTTGCGGAGGTGCATCAGTGTGTCTCTGTAGCAGGAAGTGTGACTCAGGATAGGGTGTCAGTCCTCTGCCCTTCCCAACCCCTCACAGAGCTCTAATCGGCACCCTGACACCATTCCTCGGTTGCATGCACACACACATAAACGTGCGGTGCAGACAGCTGTCCCAACCCTGACACTGTCTCTTCATTGGTGGTTTCTCTGTGTACCAATTAACCTTGTAACCCCTCTTACCCCCTCGGTCCTGTCTACACGACTAACTGCCCTCCGTCCCATCAAACCAGCAATGATATCTTATTTCATACTTAGACTAACGGTTGAAATTTGGCATTCATAGGATATCCTTAGGGCTCTTCATCAGGGGGTCCACAACCACAGGGGTCCTCTGCAGTGCTGTATAGCAGGAGTTATTGTGGTGTCTTAATATTTTTCAGAAATTTTGTTGCATACAACCTGTATTATATGAACTATTTTGTATGAAAAATGTAATATACAAGGTTACGACAGTGTGGATAAGTTGTGCTCCTTAATTTAAAAAAAACACTGCCTTTAAAAAGTTTGGGATCAGTAAGGCTTTTAATGTTTTTAAAGAAGTCTTTTCTACTCAAGTCTGCATTTATTGGTTAAAAATACAGAAAAAACAGTAATAGTGTGCACTATTATTGCGATTTAAAAGTGGTTTTATATTTTATTATACTTTAAAATAAAATTTATTCTTGTGTTGCAAAGCTGAATTTTCAGCATCATTACTCCAGTCTTCGGTGTCACATGATTTTTCAGAAATCATTCTAATATGCTGATTTATTATTATGTTAGAAACAGTTGTGCTGGTTAAGTTGTTGTTGTTGTTTTTTGGAACCTCTGATACATTTTCAGGATTCTTTAATGAATAAAACATTAAAAAGAGCAGCATTTATTTAAAATATAGTTTTTGTAACAATATACACTACCATTCAAAGTTTTCCTCAGTAAATGTTTTCTTTTTTTTTCCTTGTTTGAAATAAATGTCTTTTATTCAGCAAGATTGTGTTAAATTAATAAAAAATGATAGTAAAGACTTACATTGTTATTTTTTTTTAATAAATGCTGTTCTTTTTGTTCATCAAAGATGTTGAAATAATTATCACAAGTTCCAAAAAAATATTAAACGGCACATTGATAATAAATGAGCATATTAGAATGATTTCTGAAGGATCATTTGACTCTAAAGACTGGAGTAATGGCTGTTGAAAATTCAGTTTTGCATCACAGAAATAAATTATATTTTAAAGTATATTAAAGTATTTTAAACTGCAATAATATTTCATAATATTTTCTTTTTTTCTGTATTTTTCGTCAAATGAATAGAACTTTGAGCATACAAGACTTCTTCTTCTTCAAAAAAAAAAAAAACATCTTACTGATCCCAAACTTTTGAACAGCAGTGTATATATTGAGCTATGTATTTTTCCTTCACATAAGACTGTTAAAGTGAACTGCAACAAGTGATTTAAAATGTTTGAAAACTTAATTTAAAAAAGAACTAAATTACCACCAGTCACAGAACCTCTAAACATACACTTTCCCTTATCCGTTCATATCCAATTCAACTTAAAATCACAATGTTACCAGTAAAAGTCATTTATCAACTGCCCACGTCCAAAACAACCATCCAAAAGTGTAAATTATAGCGGAATATGTCAGATAGTTTTCCTGTAAGTGCTCTGGTAGCTGATGAGAAACACAGCACTCATAGATCTCCACGCAGGGAGCTTTTCCACTATTGGCTCAACATCACACTGACGTCAGCGCTCCCACTGGCGAGAAAGTGATCCATGAAGGTGCAGCTCAGCGCGATATAAAGAATCCATGCTAATGCGCAGGCACCTTCCTGTCTGGACTGAGCGAGCGAGCACAGATAATACACAGGAGAGAGACCAGGGAGTGATAATTGGAAAGAGGAGGAGAGAACGGCTGAAACAAGCAGCCTGTGAGATGCATGGACAGTGAATAATCAGCAGCAGGTTTGATTCAAGAGGGCAGCCAGGGACAGGTGGTGCTCACACAAGTGTGTGCGCATGTACTGTATGTATCAGATGAGAGAGAAAGAGAGAGAGAGAGAGAGATTGGGAAAAGAGCTTCCTAGCGCTACACAAGGAGAGTGACCTCATTAAGCAGTTCCTCCTCTCCGCTCACATCCTGTTTGTGCAGCGCTTTTCCTCCACACTGCACAGTGAGTCGCAAATCAACGGCAGGAGAAGCCGACGGCTTCATTAGGCTGCAGACATGCAGCATGAAGGCAAACTTTCAACCCACAAAATAATGTACAGCATGTGATCTTTGACCTTTGACCTCAACTATCCACCACAACAACCTCTAAACACACAAACACACGCATGAACTCTCATCCACTGCCACACTCTTTAAATGAAACTTACTAGATGTCTTAAGACATCGAAAGCATAGATAGATAGATAAGCATGCAAATGAATGGTAGATAAATAGATCAATCTGTATTATACTGCTCTGGTTGCAATAGAGATGTCGCATGTGCTGCCACCTTGTGGCGGCTCAAAAACTGTAACGCTTGTTTATTAAAAGTTCCAGAACTGGCCTTTTCCAAAGATCTATATATTAACCAGCGTGAATGTTTGTATCTTCAAATGTAGAGTGATTGTGTACAGGACACTTGATTTAGCATCTATTTAGTGTCATTTAATAGAGGTTGTATGCATTTTTAGTCTTTTCTGATAGACGACGACAGCTGTGGATAAACAAAAGTACACTTCTGAATCTTCAAGTCGACATTGTTTATCTGAAATGCACTGCTGTTGGGTTTCTTTATCTCAACAGGCTGAGTTGGACTTTGTCAAGCTCAAGTCAGAATACAAAAAAAAGCTGCAATGCATTAGGGAAGATGTTTCAAACGCAGCGTAGATAGATCAGAAATGTAGCGTGCTACGGCCAAGTGTGCATTTAGATTTTTGAGGTAATAAATATTTTTAAAAGCTTATGAAGGAGATGAAAGGATTTGAAGTCGGATCGATGATGTATTTAAAGTCGAGCTGCGTTCCGGGCCTGTGCAGAGCGTGTTTGCCAGCGTGCATTTAGAAGATCTTGCTCTGATGGAGAAGCAATCTAGGGTTTAAAGATGGTAACCGAACCATGGCAAATGGAGTAGTGTTCAGCTAGCCTCCTTTAACTCAATGTGAAGTGTGTCCTAGATTCCAGCCCTGTGCGTGTGCACATGTGAGAGGGAGAGGGGTGTGTTTCAGCAAGCAGACTTCGAACTCTCCAGCGTTTCCCTGCTGAGGTCTAAATCCACAGAAGATACCGAACCTTGTGACTATACACAACTATGCCGTTATGTATGATAAGACGCATTGCTGTGTTGCACAAAATGATGTTTTTTGTGCATCCAAAACCCCACCAGAAATTTGACCTTGACTAACATAGTTTTGAAACTGATGAGACTAATGAAAATGCTAAGCTAAAGGAATTCTCTTGTGTGTTTGCAGTCGAGCGAGCTGGATGATATTCTGGACGATCTACAGAACAGTCAGCCGGGCCTGTTCTCTGATTCCCGGCCTGTGTCTTTGCCTGCTGCCGTGGACAAGCAGTCAATCATCAATGACATCCTGCAGATGACTGGAGAGGGCGGAGCCAGCATGGGTCCCCAGCAACAGAGAGCACTACAGGCTGTGGGCCAACAGAGTGAGTAATACACACACACACACACACACATACAAGCACATTCTCCTACAGTTTTCATCCAATGGCTGGAATACCAGTGCACGACTTCTGAAATCTGAACAGATTTTAAAACACTTGGCAGTATGTACTTGCCAAATTGATAAACAAAGAAGAATTAAATGACTGAGGGTATGTTTACACATCAGTGATGTACTAAAAACTGAAATGTTTTGAGTATAGAAGACATGATTTCTGTTCACGTGGATCTGTGAAAACAACTAAAAATGCTGTGTTATGCATGCCAGACCAGTAGTTGGCGATGTCACTTTGTAAAGCAACACTGAGCACATGACTTCACTGTTTTGACAAATTCCCATTTTTCTAGTTTGCATCGAGACGATAACGCTGTGATGTTATGAAATGAGGAGGCAAAGTCTTCAAAGTTTTTATTTCTGTTTTGTTTTTAATCAAATGTAAATTAATGTCTCAGTCATATTTTCTTGGTTAAAAAGAAAAAACTATTCTATTTTAAAGAAACACTCCACTTTTTTTAAAAAAAATAGACTCATTGTCCAACTCCCCTAGAGTTAAACAGTTGAGTTTTACCGGTTTCGAATCCACTCAGCCGATCACCGGGTCTGGCAGTAGCTCTTTTAGCATCTTTTAGAATTTTTTTTGATAAAAATGACCATATATAATGACAATATTTTTTTACTTTTCTGTAGTTACATCTTGGCTAAGACTGACGGGAAATGAAAAGTTGCGATTGATATGACTAGGAACTGTACTCTCATTCCAGCGTAATAACCAAGGAACTTTGCTGCTGTACCATGGGTGCAGCAGGCGCAATGATATTACGCAGCGCTTGAAAGTGACCGGCACTAAGTTTGTGTAGATGCAGAGTTGCAGCCGGCAGAGTTGACGGCTGCGTAATATCATTGGATTAACATTTAATTATTGCAGGTTTGCGTCATATTCTAAGTTTTAATTCATTTTGATTAAGACTGAATCTGTTCGTATTTAGTCTAGAACTATAGTATCATAATGTTCACACAGCGCACACAACGCCTCTGTACATCCGATTTGTCTCAACATGGGGACAGGAGACTAGTCAGTCAGTAAATAGGGTAAAAAGTAACTGGCGTTATTTATTTAAAAAGTAATTCAGATATTTTCTTGTAAATTAAAAAGTAATGTGTTACTTTACTAGTT
Source organism: Labeo calbasu (assembly GCA_019740295.1). NCBI lineage: Eukaryota > Metazoa > Chordata > Actinopteri > Cypriniformes > Cyprinidae > Labeo > Labeo calbasu. The sequence continues at coordinate 26,786 of JAHKKF010532130.1, forward strand.
ACTTAAAGTAATCTGATTTCGTAACTTGCGTTACTTGTAATGCGTTACCCCCAACACTGTTTAAAGCCATATTCGGACGGGACTAGTTTTACTGAGTAATTTGTGTTTCACAGACATACTTTGGGATTTTTTTTTTTTTTCACACAACGTCTGTAATAATTCCAGAGCAAATTACCTACTGTTTTCCGGCAAACTCAGAGATCCTCTGAGAAAACTAATCCTGTCCGAATGCGAATGTCTGTGATTGCCGACAATATATAACGTAGACGCTCTTACCGCGCACATTTTTGATGTGTTGCCTCTAGGCAAAGAAATAGTAATAATAAAATCAAGAGCCAGATCATGTAAACTGTTAAGACTGGCTACTATACAAATGGTAATCGGTCCGAATGTCTATACGCAATGCACGCATACAGAGCGTGTGATCTCTGCAACACCCAGTTGTACAAAACAGACCCTCCCACCTCTGTAATAAACACAGCTTGCGTCCCAATATGCATACTATCCATCCTAAACTCTATGTGATATTAGTAACTTTCAATGCTATTTAGGAAGGATAGGGTGGAAAGTATGCACATTGGGATGCAGGGACGGAGATGTTAGTCCCCTCTGAATTTGATTTTTGTAAATCACACATGTTGGGTGATATGAAATGAAACTAGTCCCATCCGAATAGGGCTTAAGATTACATTTTGTAATATTGGCACGGTTTTATTTTTGTACTAATCATCCGATACTTTGAGGAGACAGTGCCTCTTATGCCTTCTCGACAGTGTTCTTTTCAAAAACTTGCACTTTAAAACCCAAAACTTTTTTTGTTTGCATTTTCAGGTTCACAGAATGCCATTGTTGTATGAATGAATGGCCAAAATGCATGAAAAATGCTGTTATTAGTTGAAAGCGGCATCATGTAAATGCCCTGTGAGAATCACACACTACCAGACTTTCAAGTTGTTCTAAATACAACAACATCATGCTGAAACATGTGCCTCATTTTAAGGAGATGTATGGCAAAATATCAAACATGTTTAATATCATTCAGCTGAATGGAATCAGAGCCTGAAGCTTAAAAAAATCTGTGTCCATCGTACAATGCGCAATTTTCTGCAGACTGACTCTGGACAACTTGCGTCAGTTTGTCCAGACTGTAATTTGGGGCAAAAATCAGGTAAAATCCACTCATTCCAGTAACAATCGGTGCAGTAGGGAGATGTTCAAGTTGCTTATGCAAATTCATTGTGCTGACCATCAAAAAGCTACTTGGTTTATAAGTGACTTCTGTATGCGCTGGACAATGGACCTTTTTTCACATTACGTTTTCCTAATGTACTGCACCTTTAAAAGACAACAAGTGAACAAATGCACAAAAATTGCAAGTTCTTCCCTGGCTTGCATACATATAGTCATATAATTGCTTTATCTCATATTTATGCGCACACACCCTTTTGAACGCTCATGTAAGATTAGACCAATGTAGCGCATTGGTTTAAACTTTGCCTTGTTGTGTAATCAGCTTCCTCTAGGAACAACCGTATGTCACCTTTAACCAGCTCTGACATCATAATCTTATCCAATAGTACGTGTGAATGTGTGTTTGTGTGTTTACGAGGAGTTTCACTGAGTAGCCTTGGATTTTTTTCGCATTTGTTTGAGGAATCGGCAGCGGGAGGAAAATTCCTGTCCACGAACAACGTTCCAATGCATCTGCAAAAATGTTTAGAATTACACAACTGTCAAAACGAAGTAAACCCAGAGTGCTTAATATTTACATGTTATAATTTTTGTGAAACTATTCAAGTGTGCCCAGAGGCTGACCGAAACTGTAGGCAGGTGGATCATGAGTTTCTCATGACGCGTTTGTTTCTCACCTGCATCATTTCAGCTGAGCGGATATTCTCTCTCACGCATTGCCAGAAATGTCAAAGACCACTAATGCTACACACTTTGTGTGTGTTGAGTCATTTGCATGAGGTAAACACTGACTACTTGACTAAGTACAGCAGGAAACCAGCATATTAGAATGATTTCTGAAGGATCATGTGACACTGAGTAATGGCTGCTGAAAATACAGCTTTGCCATCACAGGAATAAATTACATTTCATTTATTCAACTTAATGCTTTATTCCGTTTTGTCATTCATTGGATATTTGCTGTGTGTGTATTTATAGATTTCGGCGCTCCGCGACCAGGTCAGCCGGGCAGGGCTCCTCCGGTCAGAAGTGTGTCTTTGGATATGAACATGCCTGCTAAAGGCGCTCAGGGTCAGTACCCTCTGATGAGGAACAACAGCCCCTACTCGCTCATGCAGCAGCAGGGCATGATGGGAAACCACAGTGTCATGCCTAATCAGCCCAACATGGTCAATGCAGGTGAGTTTAACTAGGGTCAGAAATGCACTGCGGTACCACTAATGCAATAACAAAAAATAAAATTTGTCGGTACATATGCTGCAGAACACAGGGCTTCCCCCACACTTAACACCTACTGTAAGAGGAAAGTTCCAATCCGGCACCGACCATGTACAAACCAAAGTTTCGGTGTGATCAGTAATGCACAGTCAAGCATGACGCTGTCGGGCCGAGAGGAAGACAAATGTGTAAAACGGTAGAAAAGTGTTGAGTCAGATCAAAAGCAAGCCCCTCTGTGTGGCTTTTATTTGTGTGTTGTGTTTGGTGGGTTGCATTCGCTTGCTAATGAATGTGCACGTAATGTGAGACAGTGAACGGCTAGATATGAATGACTCATAACCTTAGGAAACAATCGCCGGGTTTCTGGTGTGATCGTGTCTGTATGTTTTTCAGGTGGTTGGATTTTTAAATATCACATTTCTCAGAATGAATCGATAGCATATTTTATATGTACCATTATTATTATTTTTTTTCCTATATCTAATTTATTTTGTTGGTTGACCCTTAGCTTAGGTGTTCGTTACTGTTGCGAAATCAGACAAGCTTTACAAAACATACAAACATGTTTGTATGGAAACTTGTGACGTGTTTCCTGTATTTTGTGTCACTATTATAAAGACCTGGCGACAACATTTGTTTGTGCTTTATGGGACTAAATGATGACTTAAAAGACAACATGATGTTAATATTGACCATATTTCCTTTCATAAAAATGATCAGTGGTGTTATTATAATTCGTCAGTGCATGTTAGAAAAGAAAAATGTTTTTATTACCTTTCAAAAAATACAGAACAATATTATAGCCCAAATTTTACAACCCAATATAATAAAAACAGTATTATTTTGAAATATTAAAATTGTAAAGAATATATATTTTTTAATTGGTCACTTTAATTGTTTTTTGTTTTTACCAAACACCAGAACCAAAATAAACGTTATTCAAAAATGTATGAATTAGTCACATTTACTTACTACTTACTACCAAAAATGAAAGGTTTATTTATTTATTTATTTTATTCAGCTGATTAATCAAATTTACTTGATAATCAGCACTCAAATTAAACATTTTAATTGCACCTCTTGTAGTTTTTTTTTTTTTTTTTAGCTTAAAAAAATACTAAGCGGAAACGTTTTTTTATTAATCAGTTAATTATTTAAATTTACTTACAATAATCAACACGCAAATAAAAACGGAGTTATAGCTATTTCATTGTGTTGTTTTTACACTGAAAAACAAAAAAATACAGAATATTATCAAATCCCAAATTTCACAACACAATCTAATAAAAACAGTATTATTCTGAAATAAGAAAATAAAAAATACTATATATATATATATATATATATAAAATTCACAGATTTTTTTTTATATTATATATATATATATATATATAATCTGTGAATAATCCTTTTTAGCATTTTTAATGGTTTTACTTTCATTTGATGAAATGGTTTTGTTTTACCAAACACGAGAACCAAAATAAACTTTATTAAAAAAATCAATTAATCAAATTTACTTACAACTACCAAAAATTAAAGTTTTATTTATTTTTATTAATCAGCTATTTAATAAAATATACTCGATAATCAGCACTCAAATCATTTTAATTGCACTTTGTGTTGTTTTTTATTAAAAAAAAAGGAAAATGAAAGTTGTTTTTTTTTAATTAATCTGTTAATAAAATTTACTTACAATAATCAACACTCACATTTTCATTGCATGTTGTTTTTCCACTGAAAAACAAAAAATACAGAATATTATCATATCCCAAGTTTCACAATACATTGTAATAAAAACAGTATTATTCTGAAATATTACAATTAAAACTACATTAATATATCTTTGAATAATACTTTTTAACATTATACCAAAATAACCTTTATTACAAAATCTATTAGTTAATCAAATTAGTTTTATTTATTTATTTTTATTACATAAATAAAATCAAACATGTTAATTGCACCTCATGTAGTTTTATATCAACTTTTTAATGATATTACTATTATATGAACATTTAAAAGGTGACTGTAATAAAAACAAGTTTTTTTTTCTTTTCCCCGAAACACAGAAACATTTAGCTAAAACAAAAACCAAAAGGTCAAAAGTCAAAAGGTTTTTTATTATTCAGTTAATTAATCAAATTTTCATTGCATGTTGTTTTTCCACTAAAAAAAATACAGACGAATGTTGTCACAGCCCAAATTTCCCAACCCAACATAATAAAAAATAATATTATTCTGAAATATTACTATTTTAATGTATCTTTGAAAAATCCTTTATATTTTAAATGTTTTTACTGTCGCTTTTGATCAATTCAATGCATTCTAGTTGAAGTGTTTATTTCTTTTAACAAAAATACCTCACTGACCACAAACTTTTGAACAGTTGTGTAAATTCTTCAATCAAAAATGTCACATTTACACATGTTGCTAAAACCATTTAGTTTGTATTTAATAATAGTTACCTTCAAATTAAAAGATGTTCTCTTTCTCTTTCTTAAAGGAGTCATGGGTAACAACGTTTCCCGTGTAGGTATGCAGCAGGACGGTTGGGGCGCACAGGGTCCCGGTCCCGGTCCCGTCGGTGGCGCGGCCTCCCCCGTCACAGCCGCTCCTGCCGGCCAGCACTCTCTCCCGCAGGGGGCGCTACACTCTCGCATGGTGCCCAACTCTGGCGCAGGCATGCCCATGAGGCCCAACAGCCAGCCTGGACCCAGACCGTTGCTTCAGTCCCAGATGATGCCTAATGGTAAATGGACACAGATCAGATGACTTGTGGGTGACTTATTCAGACTTAAAATGGTGTTTTTAATCATGTTTTATCATCTGCTGTTTCTTCCTCAGCCCAGTCGAACATGGACATGGGCATGGCTGGCCACCAGTTTCCCCAGCAACAGGCACCGCCCAATCAGACGGCTCCTTGGCCAGACAGTGTGATGCCTATAGAGCCGGTGCCATTTGGGAACCAGAACAGGTAAACAGCATTTATTATTGTCACTATTGTTAGGCCCGCCACTTTATTGGAGGTGTGCGCTGGGTGCACGTGTTGATTTGGTCCTTCTGTAAGAAAATAACTGGACAGATACACTCAGATGTAATCTTTGATGGGATATCACATCATTCATGTCTCGGTTTTTTAATGATTGTCTCTCATCTCTGTAAGCTCTATGTATAGTGGTTCTCAGGAGGACGTTCTGTGCCCTCCTGCCGCTGAGGGTCCGGCCGACGAGGGTGCTCTGCTCAGCCAGCTCTACACTGTCCTCAAAGATTTTGACGGTCTAGAGGAGATCGACCGTGCTTTAGGCATCCCGGCTTTAGTGGGACAGGTAGGTTGACCACTTTTGTTCGACAACCAAGTCTCTTGTTTATTTCAATATAGTGATGCCCTGAAATTATTAGTATTGTTTTTTTGTTTTTTTTTAACCAAAGATAAAGAACCTAAGATAAAGTTTGAAAATCAACTAATCAACTTTACTACTTACTACCAAAACTGATAGTTATTTTTTAATCAGTTAATCAAATTTACTTAATAATCATTGCTCAAATCAAATATTTTACTTGTACCTTAGGCAGTTTTTATATAAACTTTTTAGCAATATAATTATATTTCTACTCGAATTTGTAATCGTTCCATTGCATGTAAGGCAATTTTTATTTGAAGTTTTTAATAGAGTTATGTTTGTAGTCCAATTCGTTGTTGAAAAATAAACATTTTAGTGCTGTCAAATCGATTAATCGTGTTTGCTTAATATATGTGTTTGTACTGTGTATATTTATATGTATATATAAATACACATAAATGTATATATTTTTTAAAAATGTATGTAATATGTAGTTATATAATATAAATAATATATAAATATGAAAAGAAATTAGTGCTGGGCAACGATTAATCATGATTAATTGCATCCAAAATAAGTTTGTTTACACATAATATATTGTGTTTGTACTGTGTATTTTTATATGTACATATAAATACATACACACACATGCATATATTTTCAAAATATATGTAATATATTTAATCATATATAAATATGAAAAAAAAAGTGCTGGGCAACAGTTAATCGTGAATAATCGCATCCAAAATAAAAGTTTATGTTTACATGATATGTGTGTTTGTGCTGTGTATATTTATATGTATATATAAATACATACAAATATATGTATATATTTAAAAAATATATGTAATATAGAGTTATATATAATATAAATCATATATAAACATGGAAAAAAATAGTGCTGGGCAGCGATTAATCATGAGTAATCGCCTCCAAAATAAAAGTTTGTGTTTAAATAATATATGTGTTTGTACTGTGTATATATAAATACATACACATACATGTATATATTTTTAAGATGTATGTAATATATAGTTATATATAATATAAATCATACTTAAATATGAAAAAAATAGTGCTGGGCAATGATTAATCGTGATTAATCACATCCAAAATAAAAGTTTTTGTGTACAAGTACAGGACAGTATGTGTGTACTGTGTATATTTATTATGTATATATAAATACACACTTGTATATATTTAAGAAAAATGTTATGTTTATGTATTTAATATATTTTAATATAAATTATATGAATATAAAAATATGCATGTCAAAATTTTTAAAATATATTCTTTATGTGTCTTTTATATATACGTAGTCAATAAATATACACAGTA
>JAHKKF010532130.1:33923-58304 GCA_019740295.1 Labeo calbasu
CTTTCCTCAAAAACCATAATTTCTTTACGACTGAAGACAGAAAGACATGAACATCTTGGATGACAAGGCGGTGAGTAAATTATTTGTAAATTGTTGTTTTGAAAGTGGACTTCTCCTTTAAACCATAAAACAACACTGGTTATTAAAAGACAAACACTGAGTTATGCTTACCAGTGATACTGAACTGTGTGGATGCATATCCAATAGGGATGAATTTGTCTTTTTGCCTATAGTGATAAATGACAACATCCATCATGTAAGAGCCAAGAGGAACGTCATCAGTGCCGATGGTCAGTGATGAGGAAGGGCCGTCGCACACCTGCCAGTATTTTCCTGTCAAACGCAACAGAGGATTGTCAGGAAGGTTAGATGACTGAGCATCACAGTACAGTAAGTGCTTCTTTCCTTACCCCAGGTTTTCCATACAAACACATAAGGAGGTTGCTTGTCTCCTTGTTTAGAAAGGAGGGGAGCGTTAGGGAACACAGCGTTCCATTCATCTGCAGAGTTCTCCTCGGGATAGACAGGCTCACCCTCATGGAACTGTGTACCTAAATTAGAAAATTGCCACTTTTAAGAATATTACAGCTAGAATTGTTGATCATAGTACCGGCAGCAGAATGTAAACTACCAGTCAAAGGTTTTTGAGCAGTAAGAATGTAAATATTTTTTTGAAGAAGTCTCTTCTGCTTACCAAGCCTGCATTTATTTGACCCAAAGTACAGAAAAAACAGTAAAATTAAAACTTTTCTGTTTGAATATATTTTAAAATGTCATTTATTCCTGTGATTTTAAAGCTGAATTTTTAGCATCATTACTCCAGTCACATTCTGATTTGCTGCTCAGAAAACATTTATAATTATTATGTTGAAACCAGCTGAGTAGATTTTTTTCAGCTTTCTTTAACGACTAGAAAGTTCAGAAGAACAGCATTTGTCTGAAATAGAAATCTTTTGTAACATTACAAATGTCTTTATCATCACTTTTCAACTTAAAGAATCTTTGCTAAATAAAAGTATTAATTTCTATAATTCTATAATTAATTTCTTCCCTGTTATGAAAGCTTTTTATTTCAGATAAATGCTGATCTTTGGGTCTTTCTATTCATCAGAGAATCCTGAAAAAATGTACTCAGCTGTTTTAAATATTGATAATAATAATAATACATTTTTTCTGATAATAAGGAATGATTTCTGAAGGATTAGCAGCAAAAAACTTTAAAATCTTACTGTTCAAAAACTTTTGACAGGTAGTATACATTTTAATCTTTGTAAATAGAATGAGATGAAGATAACAGAAACATACCATTAATTGTGCAGTTTTTTGCCCAAACAACTCGTCCATCTGGCAAGAGCTTTTGGTTGTGAGGGAACACAATGTCAATGGTGAAAGTGATTTTGGCACCAGTCAAGGTGGGTGCATCATTTCCCACATCAAACTTCAGTTGTCCACCTGTAGAAATGAAATGTACATTTATGCTTTTTTAATGTACTGATGCTTTTATCTACACTGAAATACACATTGATGCCATAGAAGAACCATTTAGGGTTTCTCAAAGAACCTTTCACTGAACAGTTTTTAAAAGAACCTAAGTGAAGTGCGAAGAACATTTCAATAATTTAAAGAACCTTTTTCCACATATACAGAAACTTTTGAAGGTTTTATGAATGTTAAAGGTTCTTCATGGAACCATCGATGCAAATAAAGAACCTTTAGTTTTAAGAGTGTAGAACCATAATTTTGGAATTCCCCAAAGAACCTTTCAGTGATTGGTTCATAAAAAAATAACCATATTTTCTTAGTGCGAAGAAAATTGTAATACTCTAAAAACCTTTTTTGACTAAATCTTTTGTGCAATGGAACGTTTCCAAGGTTCTTCAAGAAACCAAAAGACCCAATAAAAACCTTCATTTTTAAAAGTGAACCTAAAAAATTCCATTCTATTCAAGATAAACATTCCTTTTTGAATCAAACTTCCTTTTGAATCAAACCTATGACTTTGAGCAGAATGCTACTGAAAAAAGTAAGCTAAAACTACAGTTGAAAATATTACTTTTTTCACATATGTAAACATGCAACATAAAAAAATCTGGTTCATTCTTTTACGACTGCATTTTATTACCTGTCCAGCTGTTTTTGTAGCGTGGGTCTCCATCTTTCCACATTGGGAACTGTTTTGTATTCCATGTCTGATACTGACTGAATCTAGATTTAGAGTTGCTTCTGTCGACTTGGCCTTATTCAGAGTAGAAAAGGGAAATTGAAATGAGATTATTTAGAGAAAACTAAAATTATTTGAGAGTAAAGGCACTGGAAGTCCTTTAACTCTCATTTGACTATGAAAGCCACAAACTTTAAAGTCTAGAATTGGTTGAGCCAATGTGACCGGATCAAGCATTTAGCACACTTCATGCAGTGTTACCCCAAATCCTGTGCATGTGATGGTCAGCTGTACATGTGACCACACTTTAGGCTTTACTGCATAAAGGAGGGGCTTGCTCTTAGAGCACAGGCTAGCATAACTCTGAATAAATCTGAATGCAATGCTACAGTGAATCACTGAAACTCAAAAACGGCTGGTGCTACACCAGTCAAATTCATTCCAATATAAGCATCAAAGACATTACAGTAATGCTCTTGAGCTATGCTGTATTTTTTTTAAGTTATACAATGTATTATTTAAAATTTGATCTGATTAGATAACGCACGTTATAACTAATCTTGGAAAAATCCCAGACATTCTCGTTTGCCACATTGTTAGTGAACTTTTAATGAATATAAGTGGGTCAAGGAGATCAGAACATGTCATGCAGCATTAAATCTGCCCGTAGGGTTTAGGAATTTCAGCAGTGCAAGGTTTAACTGAAATAATTAACTATTATAGTTATACTGATATCCAGTATTCTTCTCAATGCAGTTAAAAAGAACCCTGCACTAAACATAACCACTGGTAAACATCATTAAATTATAACACCTGGGAAATACGATATACAAGCACATGAAGCTGTGGCTGTTGGATGCAGTAAATATTGTATAATACAATAAATACAAATAAATAATACTGAAATGTTTACTTACTTGTTAAGGCCACAGACAAACAGGTCACTATCAGTATTCTTGAAAGCAGCTTCATTGTGTCACTTTGTTAACGCCTTAACGACTTTCAGCTACAGAGGCATCGCTCTTTATATAGACACGTCCTACATCTGGGGCTGAATAGCTCCTCCCATCACTTAAGACCATGCAGGCACACACACACACACACACACACACACATATATGTTGTGTTTCCATGTTTTATGGGGACATTCCATAGGCGTAATGGTTTTTATACATCTAAACCTAGCCCTCACAGAGACTGTGCATACTTTTACTTTCTGAATAAAGCTCATTCTGCATTCTAAAAAATGTCCACACAAGGTCAAAATTTACTGGTATTACTATCCTTGTGGGGACATTTGGCCCACATAATGTGATAAATACCAGGTACACACACGCACATACATAAACGTGCAATATTTTTTGGTGATGCTGTGCAAGAGAGTTGTCAGATTAAGATGCCATTGATTATTAATGACACAATTTGATTAAACAAATGTATTAATTGGCCTGATCAGGCATGCACATGCAGTTTGTAGAGCCTGATTTTTACGTAAAATATCCGATGAACCATTAAAACATTTAAAATGGGGCAAAAAAAGATTAAAATATATATAATAGTTCTGAGACTTAGTGCTGCAAACAACCACTGAAGAATCTTTTGTTTGTGCAAAATGTTTGATTTGACATCTTGAGGCTTATTTTTACTTTGAGGGTCACACTGAGATCCAGTGTTGGGGGTAACGCATTACAAGTAAAGCAAGTTACGTAATAATATTACTTTTTTCAAGTAACTAGTTTTGAATTTCTAATAAAATATCTGAGTTAGTTTTTTCCCAATTTATTGATTGACAAGTTTCCTGTTGGGAAATTGGGAGTAAACATGATACTGTATTTCAGACTAAATGTGAACGTGCATTAATTCATCTCACAATAAAACTGATTCAGTAATCCTTTAAATTAATAAAAACAGTGAAATGCAAACTCAGAATATGACGCAACCACGCAATAAATAACTATATTAAATAAAACAAATATCCTTTATGTATTTAATCCCATTTTATAAACCAGTGTCTTTGCTTCAACCATACTAATAAGCAAAAATTACTTTAGATAAACTAACATTTGTGCTTCATTTCACTTTTGGTGTAAAAGGGCTTTTACATTAGAATTGTTTTATATTAAAAACAAAGAAGCAAGCCCTGCCCAGATTTAAAAAGTAACGCAAAAGTAACGTACCGCATTACTTTCCATAAAAAGTAACTAACGTAATTAGTTACTTTTTCAGGGAGTAACGTAAAATTGTAATGTATTACTTTTAAAAGTAACTTTCCCCAACACTGTTGAGATTACAAACTCTTTTCCAAGTTGAGCTTATTTTAATGAGGAATGAAGTTAGAGAGTGCGTACATGTGATATCAGTGGACTTGCATGTGGCTGGACATCTGACGCTTGTAAAAGCTTTGTTTCTTAATTGGGTCAGTGGCCATAAGCCAATATGCTTTTTTGCCACATCTGAACATTTTAATACCCTAACAAATGCAATCGACTGCATTTTGAGATTTGGTCCTAAAAATAAACATGCATGTTAATTTCGAGGTGTGAGTGAAAAACAATGTTACGTGCAAACGAAGGGAAATTGTGTCGGATTTACTGTAGACGGCTGGTACAGTATCAGAGTCATGCGAGATCAAGGATGGCTGGCTCCAAGAACAATAGTCTATTCAGGTCTGAGCGCGCATTCACTGTGAATGCTACAAGAATCATTTACGTTTTGTGAATACTAATGCACAAAGGTTAACAGGTTTGTTTTCGCACTATATTTCAGTGGAATACTAATATATATATTGATTTTTCTGGTGAGGAGGGACGAAGTGCTCTTAATTGTCAAAAATAATTGCACACTTCAAGAAAAATAAAATATCTTCCCGCAAAATATACAGTTGATGTCAAAAGTTTACATACACCTTGTAGAATCTGCAAAATGTAATTAGATATTTCACATAAAATACATTTACATATAGTCCACAAGAGAAAATAATAGCTGAATGTATAAAAATGACTTTGATTCTTAATACTGAGTTGTTACCTGAATGATCCACAGCTGTGTCTTTTTTTTCTTTAGTGGTAGTTGTTTATGAGTCCCTTGTTTGTCCTAAAATGAAAAATCCTTCAGGTCCCACAAATTTTTTGGTATTTCAGCATTTTTATGTGTTTGAACCTTTTCCAACAATGACTGTATGATTTTGAGATCCATCTTTTCATACTGAGGGACTCATATGCAAGTATTACAGAAGGTTCAAACGCTCACTGATGCTCCAATAGGAAACACGATGCATTAAGTGAAAACTTTTGGAATTTGAAGATCAGGGTAAACTTAACTTGTTTTGTCTTCTGGGAAACATGTAAGTATCTTCTGTGGCCTCTGAGGGGCAGCACTAAATGAAAAAAATATCATATTTAGGCAAAATAAGAAGAATGTAAACATCTTCATTGTGTTCAAAAGTTTTCACCCCCCGGCTCTTAATGCATCGTTTTTCCTTCTGGAGAATCAGTGAGCATTTAAACTTTCTGTAATAGTCGCATATGAGTCCCTCAGTTGTCCTCAGTGTGAAAAGATGGATCTCAAATTCATACAGTCATTGCTGGAAAGGGATCAAATACACAAAAATGCTGAAAAACCAAAGAATTTGTGTGACCTGAAGGATTTTTCTGAAGAACAGCAGGCAGTTTAACTGTTCAGGACAAACAAGGGACTCATGAACAACTATGACTAAACAAAACAAAACAAAAAACAACTGTAGATCATTCAGGTAACAACACAGTAAGAATCAAGCGTATGTAAACTTGTGAATGGGGTCATTTTTATAAATTATTTTCTTTTGTGGACAATATGTAAACGTCTTTTATGTGAAATATCTTATTCAAGACAGTACTAAATGAGAAATAACATGCATTTTGTATGGTCAAAAAATTAACATTTTACAGATTCTGCAAGGTGTATATAAACTTATGACGTCAACTGTAATTATTTTTTTCTTTTGATTGTGGGGTGAAATCTGAATTATAACTCACTCTAATGCAGGCAATGTTTCATATTAAGGCATCAATAAAACAATAAGTTACACATTACGGCTAGACAAATATGCCTGGAATGGAAAGTTAATCAGGATTACGGCAGCTCTTGTGACTTTTTGGTTCACCCGGATTTTGGCTTTTCGGCATCTTTACAAAAAAAAAAATCAGATCAGATTTTCAGAATTGTGTTCTAAACAGCCACATTTAACATTCCTTGTTTATTCTTGTATCTCTTTATTCCAGCACTGAATTCAAAGGCAAACCATGAAGGTGTTGACATCAGGTGGAAGCAAAACTGGTCGATTTGTCGTATAAAAATCTGAAAAGTGAATTTACTGCAAGAAGCATGAGTAGAACGTCTGTCACATTATAACAATTTACACTGCAATCGGTAAGAAAAACACCCACAAGTATGTTTCTCATAAAACATTATTGTACATCAACCACATTTATAAAAAGGAACCAAGTTCACAAAAATGCAAACCTTAACTTCTGACAAGAAACACCCCGACAATTCAAAACCTGAGAGTTCATGTGGTACCACTAAAACACAGAAAACAGTATATACATTTGATAAAACGCTATATTCTTGAGACAGAGGTACATAGAAAATACAGTGGTGACATGAATTGCATTAGACCCACAGAACGCCTTCTTTCTTCAGTCTTACTGAACCTAACTAGAAACCACAAAACTAAAACATGATCTTAAACCTTCAATTTCTATTTAGGAACAAAAAACAGGGAGAGGAAATGAGGAGTGCATCATATAGGGAATATATGCCAAAACTGTGATAAGTGATCTTTTATAGCTTATAGTGTCTTTTGTATAATTTCACAACGATCCTGAAATGTTCCTCAACATCTACAGGCACAATCAGGAAAACCATAGAAGTACGGCGGAATCCCTGCTAACATCTTATTAAAAGAATGTGACATTAAAGTAATTTACTCTGACTGTAGAAACTCAAATTCATGCTTCCATTTTTTTTTGTCCATAAAAACTGATCAACAAAAGTCATGCCATTAATTCAGTACAGTTAGAGAAGTAATCTGCATTATTAACTGCATACAAAAACATGATCAAGCAAGATATGGAGACAATCGTGGTAAAGTTACAAACCGATTGGCTCAAAACACTTAAATTCCCACCAGTTTTAATTTCACGAATCAGGATTGGATGGCTTATCATAGTCATGACCTTGACACGATTACAAAGCGAAACAAAAATGGAGGTATTACTAGAAATAAACATGTGCCATTCGCTCTACAAGTGTCGATTTGAGTGTTTAAACACAGACATATAACAGATACCTAACAGACGGCATATTTAAAGAGATAGTCATCCAAAAATTAAGATACTCTGGAGTCCAAACGTAATCAACAGGGTTGCCAGATGTTCACAACAGAACCCCCACCCAATAGCGTTTCCAGAGGAGGGGTCCCCCATTAAAAATCCCACGGACATTAAAAACAACCCGCAGCAACAGTGCTAAAGTAGCCCAATTTGGCGGCAAAATCGCAGACTTGGCAACACTGATCACCTAACCACACAGACTTTGATTATATGGACAAAATAACTTTTGTGAGAAGAAACGGGTTTGGAACAACATAAGGGTGAGCAAATGACAAAATTTACATTTTTTGGTGAACTATCCCTTTAAAGTTTAAAAATGAAGGTATGATGGACAATAGTGCCACCATTTTAATGGTAATCATTTATAAATGCAGACAGAATGAATCATTTTTTCCAACCAAAGAAGCATCAAAAAAGTTAGTTCGGCTAGAAATGTTGAAAAATGTATTTTTACCCATCACAGATTCATTTTCACTCAAGTTTAAAGGCCATTTACAAGTCAGTTCCATCATAAAATGACAAACAGCCTGTATATGACAGCATTCGGGTTTGTGTTGCTGAGGAATTAAAACAAAAAACCTGAAACAAAACAATGAAATGAGTAGATACTGTTGTGTATAGTGTATCATAAACGAGCGTGATATTCTACAACCATTTAAAACAATGACTGCATCTGACTCTGAATCTAGAATTGTAGGTCTACTGGACATACTTTCCCAAAATTAGGCATATTCTTGTTATTTTTTTTGGAAAAATAGCCAAATTACAGAAAACACAAAGCTGAAGGTTACAAAAAAAACAAAAAAAAAAAAAACAAGACGCCACAAATATTTACCAAACGAAAACAAAACATACTTCAGTGACTATTCATATATTAGAAACATACATTTTGATGCAAATATTGGGGTTCGTATGTCCATATACATGACGTGTCAAGTAAATACAGACTGGGAAGCAGGTTACAACAGTATAAAAATAAATCCAGATATCGTCTGACGCATTCAAGCAACGACTGCTAATAACTATGGTTTTAAAAGGCTAATAATAAATACCATACTTGATAAAAAAAGACATATATTGTTAGCAAGACTTAAATCCATACATAAAACAGAAACATTTTCCTTTTTGCATTCAGTTACACTTTTTAAAGAGGACAACGGGTCCCTCTCATTCAGTAATACATACCCTTAACTCCATTATGCTTTTCTGTTAGCGCCGATATAAAACTGAGCAACATCAAAAATAGTATGTACAATTTTTTTTTTCAATAAATAACATTTTTGCTTTTTTTTTTTTTTGCAACATTTTGTTCTATTATAACATTATTGCCACAGATGGGTGTTGTGAACACACTCGCTCGCACAAAACGCAAGACAACATGAGGGCAAAGATTCACCAGGTACATTTTTTGCCTTACATTACTCTGCTGTCAAACGCAATATCACAAAGTTAGATGCACAAAGGATTCCCAAGACGGCTGATTTGATCAGCGTGTGGACGGATGAGCGGAAAGGGGTTTATTTGGGCAGCGGCGGCAGAGGTGGAGGTGGTTCTGAGGGTAAAGGAGGCGGCGGGGCTCCTCCGCGAGCGCTACTGCTATATCGGTACTCTCCGTACTGAGAGCGATAGTCAAACATCTGAGGTTGCGCCGGCTGCACCCCCTGCGCGCTGAGCAGCGAGTTCAACATGTCAAACGTGTCCTGGTACTCGTTGGACTGGCTGCCCGTATTGTGGCCGTTCGTGTCGGCTTTGTCCGACTTGGAGTGCGCATAGTTTCCCTGATGGTGCGAGAGGTTGAGCGAGGGAAGGATGTCAGACCCCTGACCCATCGCGTGGGACGGCACTCCGGGAAGCGTCGGCAATTGAAACGAGTTTCTGGACGATTTGCTGACTTTCGAGGAATGGGTGCCAGAAGAAGGATCCGGCAAGTGGGTTCTTTTTCGAGACGAGGATGACGAAGAACTCGTTCGCACCGAGTCACCTGAGACCTTTTTGCTACTTCCTGATGCGCTGGCAGAACTCGAGTGTTTTTGTGCTGAGGATGAGGAAGACGATGCTGATAAAGAGCCGGTGGCGGAAGAATGATGGTGGTGATGGTGATGATGATGGTGGTGGTGGTTCGAGCGCTCCCGGTGCTTTTCGCGACTTTTCCCATCTTCTCCGGACCGCCTTTCTGGAACCCGTATCCTCACTTTAATGTCCTGCTCGGATCCTCGACTGCTGCTGCTGCTGCTGTGCCCCCCACTACCGGATTGGCCTGGCACCGGGAAGCGCATTTTTATGGAACTGCGTTCCGATCGCTCGTCCAGCGGGATCTTTAGGACGATGGGTGAGGGGTTGTTTAGATCTGAGGAGCTAGAGCTGGACTGCTGGTGGTGATGATGCTTCTCCTTCCTCTGCTGGTTCATGAGGGCCTGGGCGGCAGTGGCATATCCCTGTTTCACACTTGCTTCCATATTCTCCAACTTCCGCTTTTGCGCCGCCAGCTCGTCGGCATGCTTCACGCGATACTCGCTCAGAGACAGCTTAGCAGGCGCGTGAAGCTCGTTGGCGGTGGGCTGCTCCTTGGCGGGAGCCTGCCAGTGTTGGGATGAGGGAGCGGTGCTGTGTTCGTCGACTGAGGAGTCCATGGAGGAACCGGAGGCTGGGGCGGAGAGGCTCATCAGCCCGGCCAACGTGCTGTCGGACGCTGCCATTGAGATCATGTTCATGATGGCTTCTGACTGATCGCCATCTTGTACTTTTGATTTCTTGGCAGTTTGACCTGCAGCCTGAGGCACAACAAACAAGAAAATTATTAGAATGAAATTTGTATGGTCATAACACACTTCTGTACAAAAGGTTTTTTGGTAACACTTTAACAATAAGGTACCATTTATTAACATTAGTTAATGTATTAACTAACATCAACAAACAATGACCAATACATTTATCACAAATTTTAATAATCTTTGATGATGTTAGATAAAGAGGTCATATGATGCAATTTCATGTTTTCCTTTGTCTTTGGAGTGTTGAAGCTTTTCGTGCATATATAAGATCTGCAAAATTGCAAAGATTAAAGTCTCAAACCCAAAGAGATATTCTTTATAAAAGTTAAGACTCAGCCACCCCTTCCTGAAACGGCTCGTTCAAACACGCCCCCATATGTCTACCTCACGGTGTGGGAAAATCTGCGTAAACCGCACACATGTATACGCAAAGAAAGGCAGCATAACTTTTATTCTGTCTGCAGTGCTGTTGCAGCCGCTGCCATGTTGTGAAGACGCTGTATTTCGTTGCAAAAGCGAAAGTACTTTGTTTGGCCTTCCAAACAAGTACACAACTAGAAATTAGTGGTTAAGTTATATTTACAACACTGCTCTAGAACAGTACAACGCAAATATTCGAGGGTGTGCAGCACATTTTACAAAGGACTGTTTCCTGAACCTGGGAGAGTATCCTACGATGCCAGCTGTGCACACTGCAAAGTGGGGCAGTTCCAACTTTGCAAGGACAGTCTGGTGCTTCTAACTCACAGCCCGTAAGTACATTTTCATATTTAAAGAATTTGCTACCGGCTATTCAAACGTAAGTTCATTTCTACAATCACAAAAGCAGACATGGTGTTATGTTTACGCGGCGCTACGTGTAACCAGCAAGAATGGATTACATTAATCAAAATATACAGTAAAAACATTTATAAAAAAAAAAAAAAAAAAAAAAAAAATTCACATTTCTCCATAAAAGTATTAAGCAGCACAACATTGATTATGAGAAGAGTTTCCTGGGCACCAAATCAGCACATTAGAATGATTAGATGAACTGAAAAGTGGACTAGTGATGTTGAAAATTCAAATTCGCATCACAAGAATAAATTACATTTTAAAACATTCAAATAAAAAGGGTTGTTTTGCATTGTAATAATCTCACAATACGACATTTCCACTGTATGCTTAATCAAAACAATTCACAAACATTAAAAAAAAAATCATATCAACTCCAGTATGTGGGTAAAAATGTCCACTTGGGTTGAAATCTAATGCAATGAAATTTATTTTAGTTTTCTTAGGTGACCAAATACTTAGGGATGCACCTAAAATTCTAAATGCATTTGGCCTGAAAACTGAAACTGAAAATGTTTTTCTGAAAAATTTCAGTGCATCCCTACTAATACTTTGTGGGCCCACTGTATTTGCAGTTATCTACAGTTATCAAAAAAATGAAGGCAAACTGACTTACTTTCCAGTTTCTGATGCGTTTTAAGCGACTGGGCGTCTTCTCCAAGATCTGCAGGAACTCATGAGTGAGCTCTGTGAAATCATTATTGAAATCTTTAGGACTTGAGGAAAACAGATTCATTTCAAATTCATTTAAAAGCCTATATAGTTTCTTTTCCTGGCTAAAACCCTAAAATTCAACCCTACTAATGGTTGCTTATTGAAAATTAGAGTAAAACTTCACTAAACAAACAATGCTTTTTAAACAATGAAACAAACATAAAACAGCCATCACATCCTTTTCCAAATCACTAGCATTAAACTTTCTCTCGATTAGATAGACATTTGTCATTTCAAAAGAAAATCACTTGCAAAGACATACCATCCAACAGCTCAAGGGTCACCGTGGGGTCAACATACTCCCACCAGTGTTTGCCGTCTGTGGAAACTGGAATCTCCCAGTTGGACCATTTGCAGGCCAGATGAATACAAACACAGGCTACGATAGGCGGGCTGTACTGCAGGCAGAATGTAGTCAAGTGGAGACTGCAGCAAAAAGAGCACAAATGAACACCAAAAATACATGAGACGAACAAATCTGTGACAAACACTATTGCTACACTAGCAGTAAATACACTATTATTCAAAAGTTTGTGGTCAGATTTCTTTAATAAATACTCTTATTCAACAAGGATGCATTTGACGATAAGATTCTATTTCAAATAAATTCTGTTTAATTAACTTCCTACTCAGTATGCAAACATGAATTTTAAAAAGTAGTAGGCTACATTGCAATGCAACATTATCAACCTTCCTATGTTACCATGTATAGTTTAATAAGTGGAATAAGTTTTAATTGTAGCATTTTTAAATCTAATTTGTAGCAAAAATGTAACCTTTAAAAAACCTAGTTTTCACATGTGAACGTGGCCTTGAAAAACAACATACCTGTTTGTTGCCATGAAATATGAGGTCTGAGCCAAGTCCTTACTCGCTGGAACAACAAAGGAAAGCTCATAATCAGACGTGATCTGTGAGCTTGGTAGGCTAGAAGTACCCATTACTGAGCAATATGAAGCACAGTTTACTGTGAGCAGCTGGTTCTCACCTCGCACAAGCTGGGTACACTTGACAACATGTGTGTGGGGATGATCAATCGTGATCTCAAAAGCTAAAAGGAAGAGAGCAGATGAGAAAGAGACTTTTAGTTTTTTGTTTGACCCATAATGACTCTTCAGAAGTGAAGCCCCAACAAAATTTACACGATGAGTGAGTGAATCACAAACATCTTCCTGTGCTTGACTGGTGAAATATCTTTGAGCTCCATGCAAGTGGCCTGTAGGGTTTTGGTTATAGCGATTTGGTTATAGTCAAAATCTTCAAAACAAATTACCATTACTGGCACCGGAAGAGAACTTTCCAAACAGCTGATACCATTGCCATCTCCTGATTTAATATGCTGTAAAACTATCATGCTATTGCATACAATCCTTAAAAAGTAGATATTCATAGAATCAATTTTTTAGAAAACAAAAGATTTTTAGGCTAAATGCCTATGAAGTTAAAACAGGGATTCTACGAGAACACTCCACTTTTTTTAAAAAAAAATAGGCTCATTTTCCAACTCCCTTAAAGTTAGTTGAGTTTTACCGTTTTTGAATCCATTCAGTTGATCTCCAGGTCTGGCGGTAGCACTTTTAGCATAGCTTAGCATAGATCATTGAATCCGATTAGACCGTTAGCATCCTGCTCAAAAATGACCAAAGAGTTTTGATATTTTTCCTATTTAAAACTTGACTCTTCTGTAGTTACATCGTGTACAAAGACGGACGAAAAATGAAAAGTTGCGATTTTCTAAGTCTATATGGCTAGGAACTATACTCTCATTTCGGCGTAATAATCAAGGAACTTTGCTGCCGTAGCATGGGTGCAGCAGGCGCAATGATATTACGCAGTCGTCAACTCTGCATCTACACAAACTTAGTGCCAGTCACTTGATTATTTCGCCAGTATAGTTCATAGCCATATTAGCCTAGAAAATTGCAACTTTTCATTTTCCATTAGTCTTCGTACACCATGCAACTACAGAAGAGTAAATATTTAAATAGGAAAAATATCGCCATTATATACGTTATTATATTTTTGAGCGAGATGCTATCGGCCCAATCAGATTCCATTTTCTATGCTAAGCTATGCTAAAAGTGCTACCGCCACACCCGGAGATCAGCTGAATGGATTCGAAAACAGTAAAACTCAACTGTTTAACTCTAGGGGAGTTGGACAATGAGCCTATTTTCAAAAAAAGTGGAGTGTTCCTTTAATATGGCCTATATCAATGCTTCAAAGTTAAAAAAAAAAAAAAAAATCTATTCAATTTATTTTACAAAAACCAAGATGCTTGGATAGCTCTGCTTCCAACCAGTACAATATGGAAATAACATTTTCTGTACTTTCTAATATTCATAATATTTTTTGCAGGGCGCACAACATTTAATGCAATGACTTGTGAATCTAAGACTTTCTGCTTCAATTTAAGACCTTAAGGGTGGGGTGCATTATGACCCTTTAAGACATGCAGAAACACCGTAAAACCATTTTAGTTCACAAAGTTGACTTAAAATATATTATAAGATAAATTATGATTTAAAGAGATTGAGGTTGGTACATGGTAGTGATGCAGCTACATGGTTTTTAATACTAGAAGCTGACATTTCTAGTGGACTCAACTCAAGATGTACTAGGATTAATAAACAATTGATAGAATTGTGAAACCACACACGAGGATGCATTGCCAGATTAACATGGAAATAAAAATGACAAAGGTGACAGTAGTAATGGCTCTTAATGAGGAGCTTGTCACAGTCCTGTTGACTCCTGGGAATTAGCAGTGAATGAGAGTAAATGTGGTTATTTGGTGCATCTCTCTAGTATGGTGATTCACTGACCCATTCTTGCCCTTCCAAACTTACCCAGGGTCTGAAGTATAATGCTCTCAAGAATGACCAGGTCTTGGGCTTGTTGCAGGTATGTCTGAGATTGAGAGGACAAGCAGGTTACTCACATGGTCTCTTGGTCATGGACTACATGCTCACTCGCTCTCATCAAATGATTACGACCCTCTTTTTGCACCAAGCCAATCACCTTATCAGACAAGCTATGCCCTTTCAATTCATCAGTATAAGAGTTAGCCAAGACTAACAGATAAAGACTGAAGCAAGTTTACACACATCCAACCTAAGAGGAAAAAAATTAGATCAATTTAGCTGAAAATATAGAAATATGTGGGTTACACATCCTGTTTAAAAGAAAAGCAATGTTATGGTTGATGCTGTGGTTCTGCTGCTTGTGATTAAATTTGATATTTTAGATATTTTAGATTAGTTGATACAAATATCGATCTGATACAAGTTACAATGTGTGATTTTGTGTCAGATCAAAAAATGAAGGAAAAAATGCATATAGGTTTCCAAAAACAATCCACTATTTATTGAGGACACTGGAAAGTAAACTATTTCTTAAAGTCACAGTTCACCTAAAAATTTATATTCTGTCAATAATTACTCACCCTAATGTCATTTCAAACTCGTAAGACTTTCATTCATCTTCAGAACACAAATTAAGATACTTTAAGATATTAAGAATTTAAGATATTTTTCATGAAATCTGAGAGCTTTCTGACTCTACATAAACAGCAACGATCTTAAAGGAGAAGTCCACTTCCAGAACAAAAATTTACAGATAATGTACTCACCCCATTGTCATCCAAGATGTTCACATCTTTCTTTCTTCAGTCGTAAAGAAATTATGTTTTTTGAGGAAAACATTTCAGCATTTTTCTCCATATAATGAATATAACTTTTATGGTTCCCCCGAGTTTGAACTTCCAAAACGCAGTTTAAATGCGGCTTCAAATGATCCCAAATGCGGTTGTAAACGATCCCAGCCGAGGAAGAAGGGTCTTATCTAGCGATCGGTTATTTTCATTAAAATAATATAATATACATTTTAATGTCAAACGTTTGTCTTGTCTTACTCTGCCTAAACTCTGTTTTTTTCCGATTCACGACAGTCAGGGTATGTCAAAAAACTCCCATCTCATGTTCTCCCTCAACTTCAAATTGTCCTATATTGCTGTTTCACCTTTTTTGTTAAGGGTGTTTGATCTTCTTTGTATGTTCATTTTGCAAAGACTGGGTTAGTACTTCTGCAGCGATGTAGGATGATTTTAAGTTGACGGAGAAAATACGATTGGAGTTTTTTCGACATACCCTAACTGTTTTGAACCAGAATACACAGAGTTCAGGCAGAGTAAGACAAGACAAGCATTTGCGATTAATTTGTTTTTTAAAATAAACGATCGTTTAACTAGATAAGACTCTTCTTCCTCGGCTGGGATCGCATTTTGGAAGTTCAAACTCAGGGCACCATAGAAGTCCACTATATGGAGAAAAATCCTGAAATGTTTTCCTCAAAAACAATTTCTTTACGACTGAAAAAAGAAAGACATGAACATCTTGGATGACAAGGGGGTGAATAAATTATCCGTAAATTGTTGTTCTGGAAGTGTACTTCTCCTTTAGTTTGTGTTCTGAAGATGAACGATTGTCTTACGGGTTTGAAATGACATGAGGGCGAGTAATTAATGATAGAATTTTTATTTTTGGGTGAACTGTCCCTTTAAAGGAATTACTCCTTTCATTTACAATTCCTCATGTCAGTACAAACCTGTATGACTTTTCTTCAGTGGAACATAAAAGATGATAATTTGAAAAATATTTTTTGAGAATTTTTTAATACAATGGAAGTCCATGATAACAAGCTATTTAGTTACCAACATTCACAACGTTCCACAAACATAATGTTATACATAGTTGAAACGACATGAGAGTGAGTGATGACAGAATTTTCATTTTTGGGTGAACTACTCCTTTAAGAAATAGTTAACTCAAAAAAGTGAAATTCAGTCAAGGAAAACTTACATTTAAACAAAGCAAGTATGTGGAACGAATGACTCTCACAGATGGTTTGAAGGCCGTCTCAAATAGACAATATCATTACTTACGTCACTCCTAGTGTCTGGTGACGGGTCCTGAGGATTGAGACACGCATGGGTCACCTTAATCACATGCTCCAGCTTGCGGGGCTGTTCTTCCACCTTCGCGGCTAAAAAGAGAGCTGCAGGTGCGATCACCTGTGTAACACATGACAAACGAAGAGGTTAGAGTTCTGTCCAATACAGCCAGCTGTTTTTATAAAATCTTGTGGAAAGATAAAGCACATACATTCCGGTGGAAGCGTGTGAAGGACTGGATCATGTAGAACCGATGCATATACACAATGGCAGTGTTAATTGTAAGTTGAGACCTAATGGTCCAAAGTTAAGGATTGTAACACACTGAAAGCATTTAAGAAAACAGCACAACTGCTCATTTCAGCAAACTCAGAAAATTCAAAAGCATCATACTTTTGATATGTAGGAGCGCATTTCTTGAGTAATAAACTGGGCTTGTCAATCACAGATTTATATTTTTATTAAATTCTTGCTTTTCAGTTCATTAGGGGAACTATCATTTAATTTTAGACATATTAGAGCCACTGTTCAAATATAAAAGTGAAAGCACTCAATCCTGCTAAAGGAAAAACAATTTAACTATTTTCCTTTAATCTAAGGAACATCATTAACCTAAAATAAAACATAATAACTCATATTCTCTCTCCTATTACTATATATTCTATTGCTGTTTCAGAACTTCTGTCCCACTGGGAAAATCCAAGATATGTTTAATAAATACTAACAGATACGTGTTTGGAATGGCATAGATACCATATAAACCTAATACTAAAGTGCAAACAAATGGTATAAAGAATAACACGATGTAAAATGGAGAGTGGGAATGGCAGTGACACCGGCTGCGCTATTGTTCAGTAGCAGAGACACCTCCAGCTAGGCCCTGCGGCCTAAACTAAACCAAAAAACACCAAACTGGGACATAAATCTTTTATTCCGTTCGCCTTAATCCACTAGTTTCACAATACAAAAGGCGTGTTTACTGGTCGAGCCATTTCAGGTCTTTCTGATGCTGAAACTCAACACCACATAAGCCGCCCAAACCGGCGTCAGTCTCCTCTGAGCAGCTGCCGAGAACGACGCCTCAAAACTGAAAAAGATACACGTTGAGCCGCTGTCCCATGTCCTGCAGCAGGTTAGCAGCTTGCTGTCGGTACGAGAGCTCTTTGTCGGGATCAAGTCCCGCTCGGCGAGATGGGCTGTTTTCGATTTGTTCGCGCGTGAAGTACCATTTATTGTTATTTAGCGAAAGCGAAGGGAACGAAGCCGCCATTACTGAGAAGGACAATGTTTTAAAATCTCACTGCGTCACAGGAAGCGCGTCATCGCCGGCTGGAATGCGACTGTGGTGTGGTTTCACTTTAACCCGTTCAGAACTGAATTATGTTCCACGGATACAAAATTATCTTTATTTCTACTCCAAATGCATTCATAAATTGTAATTAACTTTTTTTTTTTTTTGATGATTTTAGTCGTTTTTATTTTTTATTTTTTTTGTAATGCCCAAAGGTACATACACCCAGACATAAGGATATGTTATTTCAAGAAAACTAAATTATACATAAATACATAAAGTATGCATTAATGCAAAATCATTTTAGAATACAAAATGTAATAATAATAATAATAATAATAATAATATATAAAATACCACCATATCACAAATACAAAAGTCATTCACAACCTTTTAAAAATCATTTTATACATGAATGCAAAATCATTGTAGAATCAATAAAAAAATAATTAAAATAAAAATGTTATATATATACACCATATCACACATACAAAAGTCATTCCCAACTTTTTAAAGCTTTTTTTATACATTAATGAAAAATAATTTTAGAATCAGTAAAAAAAGAATTAAAGAAATCAAAGATTATATATATATATATATATATATATATACTGATTAAATAAAAATAAATAATAAAAATATCTTTACAGTATCAGAATTAATCATAACTTTACAAACACACACATACAGTCACATCAATGAGTACAAAATTATTATGAATGTGATTTACAATCAATTACATTTTTCAGCTAAATCCAACAATATTCCAGCTTTGTATTCTTAATTTTTTTAAAATTTTTTTTTGAATATTGTATCAGATATAATGAAATATATGATAAACAAATATATTGTAACAGCTATATTTAAATTGTCTTCGAAATTTAATTGTAATATTTGCTGTAACATTTTAAATATGATAATCATACATTCTTGCAGCTTGTAAGTAGGTTGAGTATAACCATGTCGACCAGCCTTTTCCAAAATAAAGGTCTTCACGAGACTTTTATTTTGAAATTGCAGTTGCTACTCATATTCTTTCATTTATTTCTCGCACTTTTGTTCCTTTTAAGCCGATTATGGAATTTAAAACATTCTATTTTTATTTCAAACGCAGTCCTAAAATTTAGTATAAGTAATAATTCTGAATATAAAACATGTAACTGTATGTGAATAAATTAACTGCACTTACATTTTTACATTTTTAAGAGACGTAATGGCGCCATCCAGTGGTGAACTTAAGAGCGGAGAGGAGGTTGTGCCGAGCGAAAAAGACAGTGACGAATGCGGAAGTATTTATATTGTATGTGGTTTAGTTGCTAATACAGTGGCGTGTACTCAGATAAAATGACCGAGTCTAAAGCTAAAAATATCAGCGCGATTCCAATCGATGGGTTCAGCAATGTTCGCATCACATCATTATGGAGCTTTCTACAATCTGTAAGTGTACAGCAACATTACATTCTCTTTCTAATGATTCACATAAAGCTAATCCAGAGTTTCGTAATATTTTGTCTTTTCAGTACAACCGAGGCCACTTGGATTAAGTAAAGAAAACGTTTTTTTTTGCACCTAGGAAGAACTAGTAATAATCATGTGATATTGTTTACAGGTTGACTGGTCTGAACCCTGGTTGATGGGTCTGCTGGCCTTTCATGTCTTGTGTTTTGCTTTCACCATCCTGTCCTGCAAATACTACCGCCTTCAGATCTGTCATTTTCTCTTGATGGGTGAGTTTTTGCCATAAAAAATAATATCAGGGTAAATTTCTAAAATTATATTTTATTTTATTACATTGCACATGAATTGTGAAAGCATGCAAAATATAATTTATATTTATTTAATTACGTTTAATATGTTTATTATATATTTACCAGATAATTTTATTTTTTATTTTTTGCAGTCGCTATGGTTTACAGTGCAGAATACCTGAATGAGCTGGCAGCGATGAATTGGAGGTGATTATATACTTGCCATAATCCCCTGACATAATGTTATATGTCTTTTGTTGTTATACTAAATATGTCTCCATTTTGTTTGTAGGTCTTTTTCCAAATTCCAATACTTTGATTCAAAAGGAATGTTCATATCACTTGTATACTCAGTCCCGCTTTTACTCAACACTGTTATTATTGTGGTAAGTTTTCCTTTTAGAATATTTTTCTTTATATATAATACCACAATACCACAGCATGTCAACTTGGTCATGATTTTGCCACTGATTTTAACATCATTTCTATTTTTTAGGCTGTGTGGGTATGGAGGACCTTCTCAACCATGACAGAATTGAAGATAATGCAGTTAAAGAGAAAAGCTGCCAGAGAGAACAAGAAAACGCAGTAGAAGACATGAACAGGATGTGCTTCATTTCATAATTAATGTCCTATGGTGGAGGAAAAAACTGTTTATTAAGGGGTGATCGTAAGAAAATATGTGGTGTGAAGGTTCTTAAGTGTTATTTCAGGTTGCTGATGGACAATTTCTCCACCTGTTATGAGACGCTCCAATGGACAAAGCCATCAACTGTATTATGCAACTGCTTTGTGTACATATTGACTATTCCAGAGCTCAATATTGCTTTTTTGTCTTAACATTGAATTGATTCTATCCTGTTTTTTGAGTATTGAACATGTTAATTGTTTATTTATGACAATAAACTAAATGTTGTTGTTTTTTTTACATTTTTTTTAATGTTACCACTACAACAAAGACTAAGATCAAGCATTTTTATTTTGATGAGTTGCATATAAAAGATAAATATTAAAGGAGTACTTCACCCGAATATGAAAATTTGCTTAAAATGTACTCACCCTCAGATCATCCAAGATGTTGATGAGTTTATTTCTTCATCAGAATATTTCAGAGAAATTTCCACTACCAGTCAAAAGTTTTTGAACAGTAAGATTTTTTTTTTTTAAAGAAGACTCTTCTGCTCACCAAGCCTGCATTTATTTGAAGTACAGCAAAAAACAGTACAATTTTGAAATATTTTTACTATTTAAAATAACTGCTTTATATTTGAATATATTTTAAAATAGAATTTATTCCTGTGATCAAATCTGAATTTTTAGCACCATTACTCCAGTCTGCAGTGTCACATGATCCTTCAGAAATCATTCTAATATTCTGATTTGCTGTTCAAGAAACACTTATTATAATAATAATAATAATAATAATTATTATTATCTATACTTAAAACAGTTGAGTAAACTTTGTTAAAATTATTTGATTAATAGAAAGATCCAAAGATAAGCATTTATCTGAAATAAAAAGCTTTTGAAAAATACACCATACCATTCAAAAGCTATATATATTTTTCTTTTCTGGAAAGAAATTATAGAAATTAATACTTTTATTTAGCAAGGATTTTTTAAAATTGGTTAAAAGTGATGATAAAAAACCTTTTTTAATGTTACAAAAAAAATCTATTCCAGATAAATGCTGTTCTTCTGAACTTTCTATTCATTAAAGAAACCTGAAAAAAAATTCTACTCAGCTGTTTTCAACATAATAATAATAATAATAATAATAATAATAATAAATAATAAATAAATAATAATAAATAATAAATGTTTTTTGAGCAGGAAATCAGAATATTAGAATGATTTCTGAAGGATCATGTGACTGGAGTAATGATGCTAAAAATACAGCGTTGAAATCACAAATAAATTACATTTCAAAACATATTTTACATTTGTATTATATTTTTATTTTACTGTTTTTGCTGTACTTACTGTTCAAAAACGTTTAACTGGTAGTGTAGCATAACATCAACTGCTCACCAATTTGTAAAATGAAATACCTTCCTTTAACCAGTAGAGGGGGCAGTACACCAATTCCCCAAGGTTTAGTGTAGTGCAGTCCATAAATGTTGCAGTACACCCTATATGGTAAGTCTCACATGCATGCATGCATAATTGGACTATTATAAGCAGCTTTGAAGAGCTCAGGATTATACAATCCATTGAGGAGATGCTCAAAATTCAAAGCTAATTATTATGAAAATCATCTGGCCTCAAGAAGATTTTGAATTTCTGATGTGCAGTGACGGTGCGACTATCAAGGATCACGCTTCACTTACGCAGACTTGAGATCTCAACCTGAAACCAACAGTGGCAAAACTTCAAAGTCACTATCATCCTCCGGAGTCCGTAAAATGAAGTCATATTTCACAGGATTATTGACTTTTTATTCTTCATTATTGGCTGCCTCTTCCTTTCTCTACGGGGAAGTGAAAGCAACCGAAATCCAGCTGTGCATTCCAAAATGTATTCTGTTTCACATAGGTGTGATGTTACATGATACTCTTTTCTGGAAAGTTGTGATGCTAACAATCCCCCTCAAGGGTCCTGAGATTGAACGTTCATGTGTTTCCAAGTGAGTTAGCTGTGGTGAAACCCGGCTTTGGCCCAGCATTTCTTTTCTAAGTAAGATTTCATTTGGTTTCCATGCCAATTCTATAGCCAAACCACAAGAGGAGTTACACAGGAACCATCTTAAACAGGTGGTTTGTGCTTTCCGCTTTCTGAGGAGTGCTGAGATGTAAAATGCCTACTTTTCTATACACTTATAGGAAGATAAATGAGTTTTAGGATGTCAGAGGATTTGTGGTTTTCTGCTTTGTCTAGAACATCCTTTCACTGAACTACCTTCATTATGCAAAAAAAGCCAAAACTATTAAACCAAAAAGGTATTAGTCTTCAAACATCATCGCAGAACCATGTTTACCAGAAAATGAGAGAAAAAGCCCTTTAAGTCTTCTAAACAATAGTAGTCTGAAAATCTGAGGATACAAATGTATAACAATGTTTAGATGTAATGTATATTTATGTTCTGTTCTAATGTACAATTATGTTCTTTATTGTAAGCGTCATTCAAACATGGTGACTGTACCAAATCTTCTTTCTCGGCAGCTGTGAATCTCTCTGTTTTAAAAGGGTCTCACATGCAGCATCTGTGAGCAACTATCCAACTACAAACTCCTGGTGCTCACCATCGCCAAGAAGGAAAGTTAAAATGACAAAGAAAGAATAAATATTCTCACATTCCACTTTTCTCAGCCTCCCCAGGGTGACAAAAAAAGTTCAAATTCTGGAAAAATTATGTATCATTAATGCCACATTCAATCCTGACTGGTGGATCAGGAAAATTTAAGATAACCTGTAATACTACATGGCAAGTTTTGTGATTCTGCTCATATCCGGTTCATATGTTTTAGCTAATGCTGACTTTCTAAAGCTCGTCGGAAAATCGATTCACATTTAAATCATGATTCAGTCTTCTGGTGATTTGCATTGATTTACAAATGTAAAAAAAATGACTTTCTAGTTAATATATAAAAAATAGCATAGGCTTGATAATAATAATAACATGATGTTTTGGAAAAAAAACAGCAACAGCAATGGAGGAAGAAAAACAAATAGCCTACATTCTGCCCCATTTGCAGCGAGGGCAAGTAATAATTGATCTTTTGTTTTTATGGGAAGCATGGATGCGCCTGAATCCGTATTCGCAAAGGCACGGAACACGAAAACGCATTCTATGGAGCCACTAAAAGGACATGGTTAGCCGCTTAGCGGTTGCCTATTATACAGAGTACATACAATTTCTCTTACAGCATAAACAGAGTAAGGAGAGGTGACTGATAGGGCGAATGATTTGCAGATCCTGAGCACCACTGACAAACATCTAATCTTGTAAAATGTGTGGTAAGTAGTGTTGCTCTGTAATATACACAGAGTACTTGCTATCACGAATCTTGAAAGTGAAAGTAAAAAGCGAGTATATTAATAACGGCTCCCTGATGCCCGCAGTTTATATACAGGATAATTACCCAACAACATAATTGTGAGAGAAAGCATTGAAATATATATTTTTTTCCTCCCATCTCGTATTTATTCTGTTTAGGGGTTCCGTAGTACATGTAATTTCCTTTCCAAACATGGTATTGGGATTTGGGCACATCCCTAATGGGAAGTGTAAAATATTTTTGATTTATTAGGAAGATAATAGTTAATAGGAAACACTGATTTCTTGAGTCAGCACTACCCATATTATAGATTGGTGTGTTTTCATATCAAAATACAGGTGCATTTGATGTCCATTGTGTACAAAAAATGTTATGAAAAACTGTGAATTGTGATTAAAAATCGAAAAAAACGTGAATCGATTTTTAATCGAATCGTGACCCCAAGAATCAATTTGAATCGAACGGTCAGGTACCTAAAGATTCCCACCCCTACTGCCAGCCTTTAACCTAAAACATTTACTTGGAGCCCCCGTGAGATTTT
>JAHKKF010532130.1:58354-69535 GCA_019740295.1 Labeo calbasu
TGGTCTTCCTGTTCCGTTTCTCATTTATTACATCACTGTTTGATTGTACCTGTCTCCCCTTGATTGGTTGTTTCCGTGTATTTAAGTTTGGTTGTGTTTCTGTTTAGATCGTCGGTTCTTATATTGTCTTTTGGTTAGTTTTCGTTGTGTTGCTGGTTCCCTGCTGTTTCCTGTCCGTTCCTGTCTCCCTTTGGATTATATTTAATAAACTCTATGCATTGGACCTCCTCGCTCCTCCTCGTCTTTCCCCGCACACAACACCGTGACAGTATAAGTTTTTTTTTCATGAATCTTTGCGATCGCCTTTCCTAATAATGTGCTAGTTAGAAAGTTTAGCGGCTAAATGCGGCTAAAGTAAACAGGCTCGTCACTTGACAGAGAGGAAAGAGGGGCGGGGCAAGCAGAGCTCATTTGCATTTAAAGCAGCCTCTACCAGAATGAGATGATTTTGCAGAGCTGATTTTGGCAAGGTAAAAAGGGTGTTGTTTTACACAACCATTGAGAATTTTTAACCAAGTATATTATAGACTTTTCATTAAGACCCTAAACTTGTTAAAAAACAAATGGGCATCCGATGACCCCTTTAAACCGAGCACGTCCATCAACGTGCTTCATTTGGGTTATGGAAGTCATCGGCAGTGCTGCACAGGATTTGGGTCAGTAAAGTCAATAAAATTTTTGTCCCGGTTTTGTTTATGTCAACGTCAGCTTGCAGATGATCGCTACACAAAAGCTGCATGTGCTCGTGACTCTTTAGCTCCGCCCATGGCGTGCCTCCAAGAGCTCGGCTGTTTTCGGAGAGAAGCTGTTTGCTTTTATAAATCTGACTCTTGGGGGATATGAAGGATGTAATACTACTCTATAGGTACTCAAGATTAATATGAGATTGGCAGAAGCTGTGTGTGTTGTAATTGTATGTTTTTATTAATTTTTAGATTTTCATCACCTCACAAACTAGCTTTAGTTCCTTCAGAAACCATAATTTGCTGGCCTTAGCTGGTCTAGCTGAGCTCGGCCAGCTCAAAAGTGTCCAAACTCCTATGTAACCAGCCGACAGACCAGTCTGACCAGGTAAGGAGACTAACTAAAACCTGCAAATCAGCTTAGGCTGGGTTTTTCAGCAGAAAATTTCCCTCCTGTTAGTACCACCTGTCTCAGACTTGTATTAGCAAGTAGCAAATCATGGCTGTGATGTAAACGTATCACATAAACAACACCCTGTGTTTAAAAAAAGTTCAGCACTGGTTAAAATTCCTTTCTGGTGAATGTCTAGGAATAAAATTAAGTACAGTGAATTGCTCAAATGGTCAGATACGTGTAAATGTTTACAGAAAGTCTGTTCTGTCTCTGTCTTTCTGCCTTGTATGGTTTACTGTAAACGTATCACCGCTATTGATCGCTTGTGGGCTGGTTCAGCTGAAGTCTATCAGCTCAGTAGGGCAGTGATGCTGCTGCCTGTGTAGGAGCTGCTAATCAGAGGTCTTTGCTTTTTCCCAGCATCCCGACGTTGACTGCATCACACTTCCGCCCAGTCACGTGAGCCAAACGCTGCGTTTTCCCATCATACAGCAACGTGTGTCAGTGCAGTTCTTCCAGAGAAACCGGAGATGGCACACACACACACACACACTTAGAAGCACGTGCCGTCTAGACGTCAGAGAACCTCTATTAATGATTTCCTTGAAAGCATCACAAACACCATCGTTGCATAATATTGGTTTGACTGGCAGCGTTTATGTCAAGATTTCTGATGCCTGGCTACAGAATATCTGATCTTTGCTAATAATCCAGGAAGTACAATGGTGCTAACAGGAACTGCGCTGCCGCACAGCACTTATCGTAATGTAAGGGATATGTTGGCTTAGAGGAAATGATGACACTAATTACAAATACTCCCCAATCTTCCAGAAAGCAGGAATTTCTTTTTATTCTGAGGCTGATGACTAAAAAATGGATAGATAAATGTGTGAATGTACATAGTCACATTACAAGCAAATGATGTTAGCGATGAGATATTAAAGATAAGGCGGACAGGTTGGTCTCAGCAAGAATTATATCACTGAGTCACATTTTATTTTATTGAATTGTTGCTGTGAAGTGCATTGTAATGCCATGACACCATCAAACAGAATACGCTGTGTCATTACAGCTTTGCTTTTTGAAGAAAACATCAGTCACTTCCTATTTAATAGACAGTAATAAACATTTCTTATTGTTATCAATAGTTCTTGGGGAGAATATGACAAAAACTTGCAATAATTGAATGTTAAATAACAAATATACCATTTATGTATTTAATCCAATTTTATTAACCAATGTCTTTGCTGGTGACCTCTGATAATCCAATTCAACCATACTAATAAGCAAAAATGACTTTATGAACATAACATCTGTGGGTTTTTTTATTGCTGAAGAGTGTTTAACTTCTACTGTACAGATGTGAATTTACATTTCCTGTAGTCTGAGGCCTATTCATTTCACTTTTGGTGCGAAAGGGCTTTTACATTTGCCAAAAATGAACTTTTCATATTAAAAACAAACAAGCAAGCCCTGCCCAGAAAAAGTAAAAGTAACATAACACACCACTTTCCATTAAAAATTAACTAAGTAATGTAATTACTTACTTTTTAAGGAGTAATGCAATTTTGTAATCCATTGCTTTTTAAAAGTAACTTTCCCCAACACTGGTTATTAATGCTGTTTTGCAGTTTAATATTTTTGTGGAAACTGTGATATTTTATGATGTATGGAAAGTTCAAAAGAATAGCATTTATTATAAATCTTATTTTTAATTATTTCTGTCACTTTTGATCAATTTAAAGCATGCTTGCTGAATAAAAGTTTACATTTATTTAAAAACACATTACTAACCAACATATTGTACAGTAGTATGTCTTCATGAAGTACAAAAAAACATTTACAGAAAAATCTAAATGCAGTAATACGTATTTATACAGATGTGCTAAGAAGTTGACGGAAGCACTACTGCAGTTCTAGACTAAACGTCAAAATGTTTTTACTCATCTCACTTGCACAAAAACTGATTCAGTATTCCTCAAAATGAATAAAAACAGTGAAATGCTAACTCTGAATATGACACAAACCTGCAAAAATTAAATGTTGTAATGCAATTTTATTAACCAATGTCTTTGCCGCTGACCTTTGATGATCCAGTTCAATCATACTAATAAGCAAAAGTTACTTTAGATAAAGATAACATGTGTTTATTTTTTTATTTTTATTGCTGAAGAGTGTTGAACTTTCTTCTGCGTTTTACTGTACAGATGTGAATTTACATTTCCTGTAGTCTGAGGCCTATTCATTTCACTTTTGGTGTGAAAGGGCTTTTACATTTGCCAAAAATAGAACTTTTTATATTAACAACAAACAAGCAAGCCCTGCCCAGATTTAAAACGTAATGCAAAAGTAACATTACTTTTCATAAAAAGTAACTTAACAGTTACTTTTTTAGGGAGTAATGCAGTACAGTAAAGGATTACTTTTAAAAGTAACTTCCCCAACACTGGTTTTGCTGCTTAATATTTTTTTTTGATAAATAGAAAGTTCAAAATTTATATAGATTTTTAATTAATTAATTTATTTTATAATTGATTATTATAATTGACAAAAATGTAACTTTGAGAAATTTTTCGTAAGACGTGAAACATGTAACAATAAGCACATATCACTGCAGTTTCCAACAGAAATGAACACTAGAGGCGGTAAAACAGCGATCACTTGTAATCGTTTTAGTACAAAGTTATGATTACAGCTCCATATGTTTTGTTCTCCGACATAACAAGCTTGCTCGGTAGCTCATGATATGACTCACAATGAAAGAGCTGAAAGATGAGAGATCAAAAAACAAGCTAAAACCGCATGACTGCGATTGCGTTTTTACGTAACATTCGCTTTTGTTCATACTCCCGGGTAGGTTTCGGTGTAGTGCAAAGGGTACGTTATTTTAAAATGTCACGGAGCATTAGAGTTATAGCGGCACATAAAACGTACCATATGTACCTCCATCTGTTCCGGGAAAAAAAAAAAACTTTTTTAGCGACACTTAGTGGACATTTCACATCGAATATGTCACGAAACGTACGTAATGGTACGTATTTCGCATTTTGTGAAAAAGTTCCCACAGTTATGTTTCCGTCATGACATCAGGTTGCGAGTATAAAGATGTTTTCATGAAGTCTTGCATTTATCAAGAAAAAAAAAAAAAAAAAAAATTACAGAAAATATAAATGCAGCAATACATATTTGTAGAGACGTGGTAAGAAGAGTGAGTATTTGGAATGAGATATGCGTAATACAGGCCATTTAAATATGAAAAATAAAAATATGAATATATATTTTTATATCCATGTCTGATACGAAAAATAATGGATTGCATAGGTGGATATGAAAAAGCATGAATTATGTGTGCCAGGAACTTCACTGTTCACTGAATTATCACTGTTTACCATTCAAAAAGTTTCTTTTTTGAAAGGAATTTATCCTTTTATTCAGCAATGATCCATAAAATTGATTGAAAGTTACAATACATCAATTTATAATGTCACAAAAGATTTATAATTGAAATAAATTGTTCTTTTGTTTCACAGTTTCTACAAAAAAAAAAAAAAAATGTACGCAGCACAACTATTTTCAACAAATAAAACCACAAGTCTTACAGACCTCAAATGTCTGAAGGGTAGTGTATATGACTAAAAAGAAAAGAAAAGGAAAGAAAACTCAGAAGAGTGGGTCTCGTGTCTCGTTGTTCTTTTATGCTCCTGAAACTTTATTCAGACCTTCTTAACTTTGGGAGAGACTATAAAAGGATTTATTTTCTTTTAGGGAGGACGAAACAGAACATTCCAGAGCCAAACCGATATCTACCGCTTGTTTTTCCTCTGTTTTGTCTCCACAAGCCAGCAAAGACGCTTCCAATGTTGTTTTTATCAGGAAAACATGCGGCTGACATGGGTGTGTGAAGCATCCTCTGCTTTCGAAAAGATGGGAGGGAAGGCGGTGGGTGTGTCTGTCTTGTTCCAAAAATCTGGCCACTTGACGACCTACAGCTTGACCTTCTCTCCCACTCCTCCCTTCTATCCGTCTCTTTTTCTGCCCTGCATCATGTTGAAGGGCAGAGTGTCTTCCCTCCCCCAGAGTGCATCATTACAGATGGCAGAGGATTCTCTCTGTATTGTGTGTACGGCTGACTGCGTGTGTGCTATCTTTGAAGAGAACACTTTAGTGGGTGTCTCCATTTGCACTTTAAAGGCTTAATGACTTTGCTTCTGTGCAACAATACACACAGACGCACATGTACACACTTACTTTGTTTAAACAAGGAAGACAAGATGGGTCTTCATTCAACCCGAAAAGCAAAGCGTGCTGTCATTATAACAGATTACCATCCTACGCTACAGAAGTATTTCTAGAAGAGAAAAAAAATCCACAGAAAATGAGATGAGAGAGAAAAGGAGACAGGTTGACAGACGTGCCGAGCAGCAACAGGTGCCAACATCATGGCGCTAGTCTCTGCGGCTGTAAAGAAAACAAAATAACATGTCATTTAATACAGTTGATATTTTCTAGTTTTTTTTTCATAATCGCAATTATATAAATGCCTTTTTTTCATTTAGGAAACAACACGTCTCTTAAATACAACAGTGTTTTAGCGCCACAGAAAAAAAATTACGAGATTAAAGTCATAATATATTGAGAATAAAGTCAAATGTTTCAAAAATAAAGTCAAAATTACGAGAATAAAGTCAAAGTTATGAGAATAAAGTCAAAATGGTTCAAGAAATTATGATAAATAAATCGTAACAATTAAAGTTATAATATTTTGAGAGTATAGTCTGATAATGCAAATGGCCCACATTTGGGAACACTGGGAGAAGTTGCCAGGCCACCGAAATTGATTTGAATATATGTGGGATTATTAGCAGAAATCATATCATGTGCTATACTTTTATAGCACAATATAAAATTGAAGGAATATCAGAAGGAAGAAAAAAAAAATAGCCTACAATAGGCTGAAATATATTCTCAAAATATTATAATTTATAATCTAGTAATCGCTATGAATTAATTCTCGTAATTTTGATTTTATTCTCAGAATATTTCAACTTTATTCCTAAAACATTTCGACTTTATTCCTGAAACATTTCGACTTTATTCTCGAAACATTTTGACTTTATTCTCGTAATTTTGACTTTATTGTCGAAACATTTCGACTTCATTCTCGAAACATTTCAACTTTATTCTCAAAACATTTCAACTTTATTCTCATAATTCTGACTTTTTTTTTTAAACATTTCGACTTCATTCTTGAAACATTTCAACTTTATTCTCGAAACATTTCGACTTTATTCTCAAAACATTTCAGATATATTTTGAATTTATTATCGCAATATTTTGACTGTGTTTCATAATCTTCGATTTTTGTATTTTTTTAAAAAAAAATGCTGTCTTACTTAAAGAAGAAGTCCACTTCCAGTACAATAATTTTCAGATAATGTACTCACCCCCTTGTCATCCAAGATGTTCATGTCTTTCTTTCTTCAGTCGTAAAGAAATTGTGTGTTTTGAGGAAAACATTTCAGGATTTTCTCCATATAATGGACTGATATGGTTCCCCGATTTTGAACTTTCAAAATGCAGTTTAATTGCGGCTTCAAATGATCCCAAATGCGGTTGAAAACTATCCCAGTCGAGGAAGAAGGGTCTCATCTAGCGAAACGACTGGTTATTTTCATTTTAAAAAATTGTAAAACTTTTTTATCTCAAACTCTCGTCTTGTCTTGCTCTCCCTGAACTCTGTGTATTTTGACTCAAGACAGTTAGAGTATGTCGAAAAACTTGACCGTAGTTTCTCCCTCAACTTCAAAAATCATTTCAAAATCATGCTACATCGCTGCAGAAGTTACGACCCAGTCTTTGCAAAGTGAAAATGCAACAAAGATCAAACACCCTTAACAAAAAAGGTAAAACAGCGATATAACTGATTGTTTTACTAGATAAGACCCTTCTTCCTCGGCTGGGATTGTTTACAATTGCATTTGGGATCGTTTGAAGCCGCATTTAAACTGCATTTTGGAAATTCAAACTCGGGGCACCATAGCAGTCCATTACATGGAGAAAAAAACTGAAATGTTTTCCTCAAATACATAATTTCTTTACGAATGAAGAAAAAAGACATGAACATCTTGGATGACAAGGGGGTGAGTACATCATCTGTAAATTTTTGTTCTGGAAGTGGACTTCTCCTTTAAAGGAACAGTTCACTCAAAAATTAAACTGAGCTGAAAATGTACTCAGTTTGTTTCTTAATCAGAGCAGATTTGGAAAAATTTAGAGTTACACCACTTTCTCAGCAATGGATCCTCTGGAGTGAATAAGTGCTGTCAGAATGAGAGGCCAAACAGCTGATAAAAACATCACAATAATTGAAAAGTAATCTACACCTCTCCAGTCCATCAATTAACATCTATTACAGCACCCACTCGCTTCAGAGGATCCATTGATGTAATGCTAAATTTCTTCAAATCTAAATTTATTAAAATAATGCTCTCCAATATATAGATGCTTTATATTTTATCAAGGGTATCCCTCACAAGTAGATCATCTTATCTGGGGGTCTTTAGAATTTTAAAAAATCGTTGTAAAGTTTGAAAAAAAGTGCATGTTTTTCTATCCAAGTACTTTGAATGCCTGTCATCATTCAAATAAGCAATTAATTTGTTTGGGCCTTGAGGAAAACATGGCTAGCCAAGGATTTGAGTGTGTAATATAGTGAGTGTTAAAAACCCACTGTCTGATTGTTTAAGCTTTATCTGCTCGTATTTCTTCAGACCTGAGCCCTTTGCGGATATAGAGATGTCTAAATCATATCCACTGTCAAGAAGTTATCAAGACCATATGAGGTAATCGAGCGAACGCACAATGAAAATCATTCACATCATTCAAAGTATAGTATGGTTGTAAATCCAAATTTCTTTGTGCTAGGCTATCAGTCTACAAATGTAAGTAAGCTCTTTAGATTTTCAGCGTGTTATGACAGAAGCAGGCTGCACTGATGCAAAAATAAAACAAAATCTTTAATTAATATGCAACCAGGGGTGAAAAATACCACAATGGTTCAGGAAGTAGGGTAAATGTTATGAGAGCATTAATAATGTATTTAACATGAATAAAAAATGCATGACCTGGGAAACACAACATTTCCTCTTACTGCAAACATGCTCTCGACAGGACATGGTTGCAGTGCTCTGAGAGCATAAACAACAGCGGAAATAATTCAATACCACTGCATTTTCTGGTTTGTATGTGGCTTGCATATCTGCTTTTGAATGTTCAATGGAGAAAAACGCTTAATGGTGTAGTTAGCGCATCTACCAGTAGAGGCTAACTTTCAAATCTTGAACACACTTAATGAGTCTGTGTACGTTGCCAGTTCCTCTTAAATCAAGTAATTCAGTTTGAATTGGCTTGTGGGTGCTTTACTCATTGCTCATACTCATTTCTGCCACTCAATCAAATCCTTTCAAATAAATACTTAAAGGGGACATCGGATGCAAAATTCACTTTTACATGGTGTTTGCATATAAATGTGTTTTAGCAGTGTGTTGACAACCACCCTACAATGATAAAAATCCATTCACTTCTTTTTTTTTTAATCCCTAAAAAAGCGTTTTGATTTTCTGAGCAGTATGATGTCATATTGCTCAAGCTCCGCCCATGATTGCTGACTGACAGTCCTGTTTTAGCATATCTCCACCCTCAGCCACACTGTAAAAAACAACTTAAAAAAGTTGCATCAACTTAAAAATTAAGTGTTTTTATGCTGTCTTAAATTTTTTTAACGTTTACTCAACTGAAAAATCCACATTTTCATTTAGTACAACTTAACATTTCATATTGACTAAACATAAAATTTTAAGGAAGCACAAACACTTTTTTAAGTTGAAACAACTTTTTTTGCGCATTTGTACGCTGTCTGCCATTTTCTCAGCACTCGAGCAGCTGTAGCAACAATTTCTCTGAAGCAATGCAGGTGCTTTGTATTTGGATGTTAAAGTGAACATAAGAGTCTTCATTTTCTTCCTACATCAGAACCACTGAGGACGCAGTGGATTTGTTTTATTTTTGATGGTAAAGCACCACCGGATACACAAAAAATGAAAGAGGGGGTGGGGTGAGCAGAGCTCATTATCATTTAAAGAGACATGCACCAAAATGGGTCGTTGTGAACAGAGCTGTTTTTGACAAGGTAAAAAAGTGATGTTTTACATGACCATTAAGGAATTTTAACCAGAGTATGTTGCAGACATCTCACGAAGATCCTACAGAATCATACTAACTTAAATAATGGGCCTCTCTAATTTCTATGGGTTTTACCACTAAAATTAGACCTCTAATGAAAGCCGAGATGATTTCCACATCTGTAAGCATACATGTTTTTGCTCAGCTTGGAATGAAATCTCCGGTTTAGGATACAAGCACACTCTGTGTTTGTATACTAATAGTTTGATATTTTATTAATTGCCTTTCATCTCTTCCCTCCATGTTGTACCAACACCATGTAGATGTTTGATGTATACTTTCATTTGCCAAGTTTAACCAAACATGCTAGGATGATGAATAATACAAGCATACAAACACTTGACACAAAGCAGCAAATCCATTAGTGCAATCTTGGTTTGTTGTAACTTTATTTATAATATCCCCTCTATGAAATGCTTTCTATGTATGCAATAATTGACCCTTCACAAAAACCCGCCCTCCTTAGTTACTGTTGCTATGTCCGACAAACAATGCCACTCACACTACACATCATGTTTTGACGCAGTGAAAAATACATTGCAGAGCAAAGAGGAAACTGACAGCGTGCCAATAGATAAGACCGAGCAGGTTACTTCTGGTGTGAAACAAAGTCTCAGCTTTAAAATAGTGTCATTGAAGAAATTCAAACAATAAATATTTTGTGGCTCTTTAATGTGTCATGACAGATCACTGTATTGCCTCAGTTCAAGCAGCACATGTGAACAGATCGTCTTTTTATATTTACTTAAAGCACAAAATGAACATGAACGAACATGAGAACGTATTTTATTTTAACTGCGGAAAGACGTCAATACACATTTTTCAAGTTTACGTCCACCAAAGAATCTACTCTCCTGTCTGTTTTCGGTCAAGATGGCGGATTCAGCGTTATGATGGTCAGATCAACTGTCAATCAAGTTCTTTCCGAACGGTCTGTTATGCACTTATACTATAAAATGACAGCATATGATGTCACCAGCGTGTGACTTTAATGACATCATCAAACATAAAGAGTGGTCAGTACATAAGAGCAGCAAGTGGTCAGCAGTAACTTTATACGATTAGTGAGTCACTGGCTGACTATTCAGGTGCAAACATGAGACGTGACAAATCAATACTGCTCAGCTGAAAGACCTTCGCAAGTCTTAAGCTAGATAAAGATTTTTATGGGAAAATATCACATGCAAAAATATGCTCTCCATTTACACTATCAGGCAAAAATATGGAATATTTAAAAAAAATAAAATAATAAAATACACTATTTGATCAGAAATAGAATAAAAACAGTAATATTGTGAAATATTATTACAATTTAAAAGAACTCGGGGTTCCTACCCGGTTTGGAAGTATGGAAGTATGGAATTTGATCTGAATAATTTCCAGGTCTGGAAAAGTATGAAAAAAAGAAAACAATGAAGTATGAAAAAATGTTTGCATTTCCAGACTTCTGCCCCTCTTCAGTTGTTTATAATAGAACATTAAGAATTTAATGAAAATAAATGTGTTTTCATGGCAGCTGTTTAGCGATTGTCAAACATGACTGAATGATTTCAAGGTGCACTTTTTCATTATGCAAAATGCAAGTTCTAAGCATTTTGGGTTTCTTCTCATGATATTCTTAGCTATACAATATTCTTACCTTTGCAAAAATAAAAAATATACAGACTTCTAGGACAATATATAGACCATGCACACTGAGCCACCTATTGTGCCATCAAGCCATTTTGCAGTGTTTTTTGGCTGCCACGAGAGTATGCATTAAAGTAGGGGTGCCCAACCCTGTTCCTGGAGATCTACCTTCCTGTAGAGTTTAGTTCCAACCCTGATCAAACACACCTGTCTGTAATTATCAAGTGCTCCTTC
>JAHKKF010532131.1:13597-26441 GCA_019740295.1 Labeo calbasu
CGCGCTAATGAAAGTTGAGAGGTATTCAGTGACGTCAGACCTGGCTCTGTGGTGGCTTTTTAGCCTGTGGAAAAGCAAACCAGTTTTTAAAGGGCTCGCCACTTGAACTAACTCCGAACCTGCAATAGTGCTGGCTGGAACTAGCACCTCGTTCCTGCTGGTGGAAAAGGGGTAATAGAGAGGACAGAGGTGTGATACCTGAACTGACTGTGATGGAAACCATCAAATGATCAGTTTTCATGTTTACTTGGGCTCTTTTGTCTTCAGGATTGTAATTATATTTACATTGTATTTTGTAGACACTTTTATCCAAAGCAAGTTACAGTGCATTCAATATGCACGATATAGACAAAAGTACTGGGACACACTTCTTAATTATTTAGGTAATTCTTAAACAATTTCGGTGTTTCAGGCAGACCCATTGCCACATGTAGTCTGAAATTATAAACATTTGAGGGAAAGAAAAAAAAAAGTGTTGTTTTAAAAAAAGCTTTGTGCAGAGATAGGCAAGGTTGGTCCTGGAGTGCCGATGTCTTGCAGAGTTTAGTTCCAACACTGAAAAAAAAACCTTACCTGCCTGTAGCACTAGTAATCCTGAAGACCTTGATTAGCTTGTTCAGTTTGATCAGAGTTGGAACTAAACATGGTGTGTAAAGTCACCAACACTTTGCTGCTTCCATAGCTGAAGAGTTCCAAGCTTCCACTGACATTAATATCACTGACAATGCAAAAACTATGCAGCAGGAGCTTCATGGGATGGGTTTCAATGACCAAGCAGCTGCATGCATGCAAGCCTCACATCACCAAGTACAATGCCAAGTGTCAGATGGAGTGGTGTAAAGCAGAAGTGTCCACTCCTGCTCCTAAAGGGCCAAAGTCCTGCAGATTTTAGCTCCAACCAGCACCAACACACTTGCCTAGACATTTCTAGTGAGTCAGAAGACGCTGATTAGCTGGTTCAGCATTGGCATGGCGTAACATGGTGTAAATTATGCTACCACTGGATTCTGGAGCAGTGGAAACTTATTCT
The DNA here is from genome assembly GCA_019740295.1 of Labeo calbasu. Classification (NCBI taxonomy): domain Eukaryota; kingdom Metazoa; phylum Chordata; class Actinopteri; order Cypriniformes; family Cyprinidae; genus Labeo; species Labeo calbasu. The sequence continues at coordinate 14,628 of JAHKKF010532131.1, forward strand.
GTGGTGTGGCGAATCATGCTTCTCTGTTTGGCAGTTTGATAGGCAAGTCTAGGTTTTTGCCATATTCCAGGAGACTGTTAGTTGCTCATTGTAAGTTTGGTGGTGGAGGGATAATGGTTTGGGGCTGTTTTTTAGGGGTTGGGCTAAGCTCCTTACTTCCAGTGAATGGAAATCTCAGTGTTTCAGAATACCAAGACACAACATTCTCCAAATGAATGCCTATGTGATCGCTGTTGATGTAATGGTCAGTACTTGTGCATTTCCCTGCTTGGGAACCTTGACATTGTTCACCTCAGGTTCTACCAGCTGAGCATCATAAACTTTAATGAAAAAGGTAGAGTCAGATCAGTTCAAAGGGTCTTATTTATGTGTCGAGTTCAGTTTTCACCTTAATGCCTCAGCAAACCCAAAAGCACAGCAAACTGAACTCACAGCTGGTCACACCCACCCACATGTGCATGCTTTGCAACCAAAGATTGGCTTGATTTATCAGCTTCTAGAATTTGTTTGGAATGGGACTGTTAAACAAACATCTAACCTAACAGAAAATCTCATCCATACAACTGTCACTTCACATGGATGATGGATGGTGTCATACTTATTTTAATCAGTCCAGACCTGAGTGACTCACTGAACAGAGTGCACAACTCTAGCAGTCCGTTCATACCAAATGCGAACTAAAACACAAAGTGTATTGTGTATTCACATCAAAACAAAAAAAAGTAAACAACATATATCAATCAGGCTGAATGAAAAGCAAATTGAAACAACAGACAATGCAACACATCTTTTAGCAGATCATAAGTGTTTTGCATTTGTGTATGGAGGAATTTAATTAGTGAAGGTCAGCAGCAAAAACATTAGCAAATAAAGTGAGATTAAGTCCATAAACTTTATTTGATGTATTATTTAATTATTGTTTCATAAAGTTCAGTGTTTACATTCATTTTTAGGGATTTTAAAACGGTTATTGCTGGACACTGCTGCTGAAATATTTTTTCTTTATGGTTTCTTATCTGTATCTGGTGATATTTTATGTGCACATATATTTTACTAGTAGTATAAGAATAATGAATGCAAGTATAATGAATTCCAAAACAAACTTTTTCATTTTTTGTTGTTGTTGTGTCTTACCATATCAAAGGTTTCAAAGGTTTCTTATTCACTAACAAATTGCAACAGTTGTAATGCAAAGAGAATCCAAAGTAAACGTAAAAACATTTACAGATATAAAGATGAACATATATTGATTCCTGTTAAAAAAAAAAAAAAAAAAAAACACGGTTTCCACAAAAATATGTCAGATCGTGGTGGCCTGCCTCCGTAATACAGGAATACAGCACTATGAAGCGGTTGTGAGATCTGAACTGCACTGTGTAAAATTGGCATAGATTTTCAGGGCGTTTCTGAGCGGTTGCCTGATCTGCATAATTAATTTAGTGAATCGGGGGGCTAAAGCAGTGCAGACAGCACATGCAAATAAACAGCTTTCAGCGGGAGCAATTTGTTCTTAATAAATCCCCCCTGTATGCATTAACCACAATACAAATCATTAAATGCATCATCATTATTTTAGACTTTTGACAGCCCAAGATTTTATTTTATAGAAACTCATTTAATGCAATGGGGAAATATGCAAATGTAAAATGTGTGAGAGAAGAATGTCCATGTAGGTAAGTGTAAATATATGTAGAACAGAAAAATACTCATGAGGATAAGCTGTGTCTCACACAGAGCAAAAGCGTGAATGATTGCCGAGTAAACAACTTGTTTATCACAGGTTTCGCATGTAGTTCATGAAGAGTTCAGAAACATCAATCATTTTATTTAATAAGTAATTTTCAGGTTTGTGCTTAAAAACATGAAGTGCTAAAACAACAGCAGTTCAGTGTTTTTTTGTGTTCAATGCCAGTTTCAGTGCACTAATGCCACCAAAAGCTCTAATACTGGTTAATCATAAATAATATGCATGGCTTCTTTCATCTTGTTTGTAGTAAATATTTGCATTGGTGTGTTGTTGTTCGTAAACCTGTATGAATTTCTTGCATCTGCTGTACAAAAAAGAAGACGTTTTGGGGAATATTGGTTATCAAACAGTTGCTGGTAGCCACCGACTTCCATTTGATTTATTTATTTACAGTGTGATATTTCAGTTTTTCTTTTTTATTAAATCTGCAAAAATGTCAACAATTCTGTGTTTTTCTGTCAATATGGGGTGCTGTGTATACATTAATGAGGAAAAAAAAAAAAAAAAAAACTTAAATGATTTTAGCAAATAGCTGCAATATAACAAAGAGTGAAAAATTTAAGGGGGTCTGAATACTTTCCGTACCCACTGTATTTATTTGTTGAATACTATGGAAGTCAATGGCTTTCAGCAACTGTACGGTTACCAAAATTCCACAAAATATCTTTCATTGTGTTGAACTGAAGATAGAAACTTATTCAGGTTTAAAAGCCACTTGAGGGTGTGTATTTATTTATTTATTTATTTATTTATTTATTTATTGATTGATTCATTCATTTATTAAGACTGAACTCTAGCAGTTGGCTGATGTATCCAATATACACAACATTTGTGTTACTATTCTGCTAGGAAAAAAAAAAAAAAAAAAAAATATATATATATATATATATATATCCAGTTTACACAATATTTGTGTTATTTGTGTTATTATTCTGCTAGAAAAATAAGAAAATGAGCAACGCTGTGAATCATAATGTTTCATCACTTTTTATTCTGTCTAAAAGATTTGGTCTCTTTTACTTTGTCTCGCAAACTGTGAGTGTGGGGGAAATGATATAATGTAATCTAATATAATATATAAATTAATTAATTACTTCATAAAGTAATTTATTTTATTTTATTAGAACATTTTGTGAACGCACTTTGTGTTTCTTGTAGAACTGATTGTGACACTTGTTATTCTTGGCTTAAAGGCTGATCATGTTTTGGTAAATAGTCTGGGATGGTCTGATTGTAAAAAGAAAAAAAGAGGACAAACTGTACTCAAATAAACAACAGAAAAGAGACATCATCTAAAAAATAACATCATCAATCAATGAAACAGGTGTGAAAACACTCAGCTAGAAATCCATTTGTTGGGTGCCTGTGTTTGCCTCCACCAATCTGTTTTTCTCTAAGGCAACCAAGAAATAGATAAAAAAAGACCAGACATAAAGGAGTTTGAAAAAAAGAAGAAGAAAAAAATCTCTTGTCAACTCACATCCACTTTACTGGCGCAATCCGGGTACCTGGGATCCTTTGGGACTTCGCACTGGCCTGTAACTCCATCTCGGCCTGTAGATGAAAACGACAGGCAGTCAAGGTCTGATAGCACTTTTCCACACTACAGTAGCTTCATTGTGGAACACCAGTGGGATCGCTCTCGGTTTTAATGAGGCTTTGGGAGAGCCCTCCATATCTTCTCCCATCTCCTCAACTTTCTTTAAGCTTGCTTTATTAGGCATTATGAAAGCGGCCTCTTGCCCTCGTACCTCTTACATGTCTGAGTAATGCTTGCTCTGGGCTTTGTTAAGAGCTCTGTACTGCTTTGTGTTCAGTTGGGTAGAAAAAAAGGAACAGAAAATTGCAAACATCCCCTCGCCTTGATTAATAAACTCCCATCTCTCACTGGTAGTCAGCCCCAGTCAGCCTAATTAACGAAGAAAGAGGCTGTTCTTTGTACAACAGGCTACTTCAGATCCATCAAGCATACTCACAGAGAAAAGAATTATAAGCTATTCTGCTTGATTATGAAAAGATACTAAGCAGCCAAAAAAAAACCTATTGAACTTTTTTAATCAGAAGACATCCAATGACTCCAGTGTTTTGTACAAACATAGAACATTGATTTAAGAGATTTGCTCCCACATCCTGCACTTGTCACTCCTTAAACTTTTAAGTTTATAAATGCCTATTGAAATCCCTTTTGATTGCAGACTCTGATATCTTCGAAAACAATAATCTGAGACCTTGCTGGGTCTTTTTTTTTTTTCTTTTCTATTTTTAAACTCTTGAGGAGACACTTGCAATACTATTGTTTTTTTCGGAGGAGAAAAATGTAAGAAGAATGATACTTCAGCAAAAATCTCGATGTACTTTTTCAGTCTTCATGGTCACATGATCCTTCACAAATTATCAAAATATGCTAAGGTGGTTCTCAATTATTATCAGATATTATTGGTGCTTAATTATTCATAATTATTATTATTATTATTATTATTATTATTATCAGTGTTGAATTTTTTTTTGCTGCTTTATTTATTTATTTATACCATGATTATTTATTTATTTACTTTTGATTAATAGAAACATACAAAAAAGCAGCAAATCAGCATGTACTGATTATATACTTAAGACTGAAGTAATGATGCTGAAAATGTTTTGATCACAGTAATAAATTACATTTTAAAATATATTAAGAGGGTCATATGAAGCAGTTCCTTGTTTTCCTTTGTCTTTGGAGTGTTACAAGCTGTTTGTGCGTAGATAAGATCTGTAAAATTGCAATGCTTAAAGGAGAAGTCCACTTCCAGAACAACAGTTTTCAAATAATTTACTCACCCCCTGTCATCCAAGATGTTCATGTCTTTCTGTCTTCAGTTGTAAAGAAATTCTGGTTTTTGAGGAAAGCATTTCAGGATTTTTCTCCATATAATGGACTTCATTGGTGCCCTGATTTTGAACTTCCAAAATGTAGTTTAAATGCAGCTTAAAGGGCTCAAAATGATCCCAGGTAAGGATAAAGGGTCTAATCTAGCGAAACAATCAGTTATTTTTTTTCGAAAAACAAAAATTTGTATACTTTTTAAACACAAAAGCTTAGCACAGGCTCTGGGATGCGCGTTGACGACATTACAAATCACGTCTAAGTTCGTTGTCTGTGTACTCCGGCTCAAAACGGTAGAGTATGTCAAAAAACTCCATCTTATTTTCTCCGACAACTTCAGAAACGTCTGACATCGTTGTACCTTTTTGTTTGTAAACAGCGTTTGACTTACTTGCACCTTAGTCTTTGCGCGTTCACTGGGTAAACACTGGGTCTGTAGTTCCGTCTACGTTCCACATGACCTTTTGACGTGATTGAATAGTATGTAGTGTCATGGACACGCATCCCAGGGCCTGTGCTACACAAGCTTTTCTGATTAAAAAGTATACAATTTTTTTTTTTAGAAAAAAATGACTGATCGTTTCGCTAGATAAGACCCTTCTTCCTCAGCTGAGATCGTTTAGAGCCCTTTGAAGCTGCATTTAAACTATATTTTGAAAGTTCAAAATCGGCACACCAATGAAGTCCATTATATGGAGAAAAATCCTGAAATGATTTCCTCAAAAACCATAATTTCTTCAGGAGTCAATGTTAAACATAAGAAATTGGAAATGCCCAAAAAGTCATTCAAAATACAATTTCAATAACGAGGTGCTCAGCATAAAGGTTCTCTTAACTAAGTAAGCACAAGCATGAGCTGAATTCTGTTCAAATGGCAGAGCTGAAGAGAGAATTCTGTTTGTCTTACATTAATAGTTTAAATAAACCTCCCACACAGCTTGCACATATGCTCACTAAAAACCTGCTGGAATTCCACCAAACTCTGTTGGCAAACTTTAGAGATATCAGACCCTACAGAGACGCTCGCTGTACAAATAGCGGCAAGAGATGATTGGCATTATAGCGATGAAGTCCAATCAAGTTGCATTAAATAATAAAGAAGCGAATGTGCTGTCCTGAAAAAAATGGAACTGAGCCCAGACCTCCTCATGTCTAATTTTAAACAGCGCGTTTTAATACACTTTTGGCTCACTAAGAGACTAAAATAAGAGTTTTGGTGAGTTAATCAATCTTGTGTGCGATGTGTAGCTCTTCAAGGACTTCACAGACTTAATTATACTTCATTTAAGTTTAGACACAATCAGACAATTGTTGGTAAATTATAAAGTATGGACGAGTTGAGAAGTTATGGGGATCATTTAAGCTTTTTAAATTGCAGATTTAGGTTTGTTGGTACAGAAAATCTAAGAGTTGTTTGAGATATCATTTAAAAAAAATTGTTGATCAATCTCTTCTGAAACTCAAGGGAGACTAATATGAGATTGATTAAACCTTTTTCTCTTAAAAAAAAGCAGGATAGTTAAGGGAGAAGTCCACTTCCAGAACAACAATTTACAGATAATTTACTCACCCCCTTGTCATTCTGTCTTTAGTCGTAAAGAAATTATGGTTTTTGAGGAAAACATTTCAGGATTTTTCTTCATATAATGGACTTCAATTTTGCCCCCAATTTTGAACTTCCAAAATGTAGTTTAAATGCAGCTTCAAAAGGCTCTAAATGATCCCAGCTGAGGAAGAAGGGTCTTATCTAGCGAAACGATCTGTCATTTTTTTCGAAAAAATTTGTATACTTTTTAAGCACAAAAGCTTGTGTAGCACAGGCTCTGGGATGCGCGTTCTTGAATGATTTGTTCATTTTGAACGGATCTTTAACATGACTCGGGATAGAACGAGTCGTCTCGGGGAGTGATTCGTTCAGTCACGAATGCGCGACATCCTATTAGGTTCTGTACTGGAATTAGTTCACCTGTTTCGAGTCTTCGGGTTTTTCGAGTCGTTCGTTCATCTTATGGGGCTGAAAACTTGTCAGATAAGAGGTGAGGTGAGCTAATCATAGACTAAAGGTAAACAATGAATTAATAGTTTCTGTTTCTCACAGCATTAGAGTTTTGTCTTGTTTGTAGTGTGATCAACGTTTGTGTAAGCAGTAGATGTGTTAGGGAAGCAACACATAACTTTTTAATGATATTTTGCTAAAATGAACGAAATGACTCAAAAAAAGATTCGTTCATTTTGCTGAACGAGACTCAAAGGTCCGAGTCGGTAAAATGTTCCAAACTTCCCATCACTACTACGAATCACGTCTAAGTTCATCGTCTGTGTACTCCGGCTCAAAAAGGTAGAGAATGGTGAAAAACTCCGTCTTATTTTCTCGTACAACTTCAGAATCGTCTGACATTGTTGTAGCTTTTTGTTTGTAAACAGCATTTGACTATGTTCCACGTGACCTTTCGACATGATTCAATAGTATATAGTGTCATGGACGTGCATCCTAGAGCCTGTGCTACGTGAGCTTTTGTGTTTAAAAAGTATACGATTTTTAAAAAACAAACAAACAAACAAACAAATTTCTGAAAAAAAAATGGCTGATCATTTCGCTAGATAAGACCCTTCTTTCTCAGCTGGGATCGTTTAGAGCCTTTTGAAGTTGCATTTAAACTACATTTTGGAAGTTCGAAATCGGGGGCACAATTGAAGTTTATTATATGAAGAAAAATCCTGAAATGTTTTCCTCAAAAACCATAATTTCTTAACGACTGAAGACAGAAAGACATGAACATCTTGGATGACAAGGGGGGGGGGATAAATTATTTGTAAATTGTTGTTCTGGAAGTGGAGTTCCCCTTTAAGTATTACTCTCTCCATTTAATGTGATTGCTAATTTCTATCCAATTATCTAATTAACTGATTTTCCTTTCCTACAATATCGCTTGCAACAAGGAAGTTCGGTCCTTGCCACCCAAACATAAATGAGAGATTTACCTCTTTCTGGGATATTAGTCTTCTTTAGAATCTGCTCCATTCGTATAGCCATGTCTGACACATTCTGGGCGATGGCCTGGATTCGCTCCACCAGACCTACCGGCTGGAATCTGGAAAAGTGAACAGGAGAAAGAAGGAGAAATAACAGGGCTATTAAAGAAATAGTTCATCCTAAATGAGACTGGGCTACTTTGATGATACTCTTCTCTTTTTTTGGAAAGAATCAGCTCAGACATTTCGCCTAACATCTCATTTTGTTTTCCACAGAATAAAGTGGTAGTTTAGAACAACATGGGGGTGAGAAAAGATGCCTTTAAATATGCAATATGGAAACGGAACAAACCTTACAGTACCTGTCCCTAATGAATATAATAAATCATTAATGAATGGCGTGTGTGTCTAATCTGAATTAAAATGCACCTACACAAACTACAACCTTGAGAGGAAACAGAAGTCTGAGGCGCGTTCCTTTAGCCTCTACTGAAGCAAGTCTTTCTATTTATTGTGGAACTGGATTGTAACATCCTTGAATGGTACGATTACCCATCGGACATGCTAATTGTTTGAAATATGCTTGCAGCATGAAATAGCAATGCTTCCGTGCTGACACCATTTACATAGACAGATAATGAAAATGACATGCGGCATGTTTGGGCCTGGCCCTGAGAGAAAAACACGTTACAGCAATTAAGTCGGTAGCAAGTTAATTCCCTTGTTGTTGACAGCATAGAAATGATCTAAAAGATTAAAAAGCTGGGTTAAAATGAAAGGAAACATTGCGTCATTTAATTGCCCCATGGGTTGTTGTTTTTTTTTTTTTTTTATTAAAACAAGCAGATTACAGTATGTTATTTGTTATTTGAAGGTAAAATTAAAACAGTTTTGGAAAGTTTTAACCATGTTTTCAATATTTTCTAATGCATTTTATGTGTCATCTTTAAAAATAAATAAATAAATAAAAAAATAACAAAACTGCTGGACTTGACAAGTTGTGACTGTGCAAAGTTCTGTATTGTGTTCTACAGTGTACTTCACAAAAGACTTACTCTTGTTCTGTCTGAAGTTAAAGTGTGATAGGAAGGTAAGTGCATTGTATTTATTTATTTATTTATTTATTTATTTTAATTTAACACTGAAAATGATGAATGTGTTTTTTTCGAGGTTATCAGTTAATTTCTTAATAGCCATTTTGATATAGTGTCTGCCTGCATACTTTGGTCATATTTTTTAATGTATTTGCACTGATTTGATCTGTTTTCCTGGAAAATATATCTATTTTTATATTATTTTGTCATCATTATTTTGTTTTAAGGAGTTAAAATTTGTCCTTATCCAAGTTGATTGATATGGCAATTATATTTTATCACATTATTCTTACGACTAAAGTTTTGGGTGTTTTTGTTGTTGTTGTTTTTATTGTTGGAGGGGATAATCAGTCTTTATAATAAATCTCTGAAAATTAAAATCTGGATTTAAATTTGTAATGTTATTATAACCTAAAGATGCTATGTGAAAGTTTGAAACAGAAAATGGTGGTTTTCATCTAGCCACTTTCTTGATAAAGAAAACACATTTTTACTCAAATTAATTAAAATGGATTTATAGTGTTTCGGAACCAAACTTTTCATATCTTAATAATTATAATATACGGGCCTCATTACTGTTAATCTAACAATTAAACAAACAAACAAAAAAAAAATCATACATCATTTTGAAGGGTTTTTTTTTTTTTTTTTTGAACATTTGCTCATTGCAACTCATTTTGTCAGCACAGGTCACATTTTTACACAAACTAATAAATGTCCTAGAGTTAGTGATGCGATATACAGTAATGCTACAGAAGGATCACTTATTCCTGAGTTTGAACATTTAAGTTTCTAGCTCAGATTTTTATGCTTCACTGATCCACAATGATGAAATACAAGGCTGAAATGAACCTTAACAGAATTGCAGGTACTGGTCGAGCACTTTAGGACAGCAAATGTGTTGAACAGCAATAATGACACAATAATGTCCACATATAGCATGCTGAAATTATTTTTTATATTTTAGCAAAATTACCCAATAGTCAGTTCGCTAATATGTAAAACAAAAATGCGCAAGACTGGTGATAGACACTGAAAGTGACCAAATAATAAAATATTAGAATTATCTGCATTTATAAGCAAATAAAATATCCAAATGTTTGCCCATATTAGCCCTAAAAATGACAAAAATACAGAATACAATAACAAAAATGTTCAAGTCCAGATGTTGGGTACTGAAGTATAAAATAAGAACTTTGTTTGTTTGCAAACTTTAAAAAAAAAACAAAAAAAAAAACAAAAAAAACAGACTGTGACTGTTGTCTCTGTACCCACTGTACCTCTCAAGCTTTGAGCGATTCTAGTTATTTTTGACTATATTTTTTCTCTTGCATCCAAAACTATTTCAATAAAACCTCAATAGGTTTTATTTCAGGTACCTCAAGAGACTTGAAAAATCTCTTTCAGAGAGACAGGAAAATGTCTTTCAGCAAGCTTAGGGAACGCATTGTCATCTTTGTATCGCACCGAGAGTTTGATTTCTTTATAATACAGCTCACATGAACCGCCTGCAACCTCGTGCCCTGCAGCTACATCAGCAACACGCTGAAGCAAACAGCCCCCCTCTGTGAGCAACTCTGTCATTCCCAATAAATGTCACCTCCGCACGGCACAAAGCTGAACGCTCAGAAAAGCACGCCATCTGAACCCTGACCTTTCTGACTTCACACCCAAAGACAATAAAGCGTTCAGGCGGAGCTGTCACATGCATGTTTGACTTCCGCAATCTCTGCACTTCTGAGATGTCTTTTTTTAGATACTGTCAGAGCTTTTTACCTCCTGTGGTCTTTCATCCACACCAATCAAATCAGCTTTAGAAAGAAAGTCAGTGGTGATTTTTCAGTCCAACAGACACATTTCAAAAACGCACGTTCTAAGGCTTTGCTGATACTACACCCAATTCGATCTGTACTGTATTTCAAAGTCGATCATTAGGACTCACTTTCACGTTTCGTGAGTGATGACATTGGAGCCGTTTGTTCAGACAGTATAGTCAATATCCGTTACATCTACATCAGTTGCTGTAATAATTACTTCAGATGCCCAGAAACTTTCTTCTGCTCTGAGGCATTGCTGTATTTTACACCTTCACAAACATGTCCACTCATTTACTATACAGCAAATAGAACATAGTTCACTATATGGTGAAAGGGTAAACAAAAATGAGTTTTGACATAACTGTAGGCTGCACATTCTATATGACAGTACAGTACATACACAATTCAAAACTTGAATTTGAGTCAGATATGGCTACAGACTCTGGCAACCAAAATATTATATCAACTCTCTTGCATTCTACACTAACCCAAGCTTTATTTTACAGTAAGTCAACTAAAAAGTATCAACCTAATTCTAAAAGAAGGCTCTTTACATTACCGCATATCTAATAAGCAATGTGTGCATGTCTGTAATGCTAATATACTTGAACTGACCAAAGCAAAACAGTAACATAAACTTCTATACATAGTCATTAATGGAAAATGTGTAATTAATAATGAATTACTATTTAGAAATCACGTGTGAACAAGACCTTGTGAAAAATACCCCCAAATCAGCAATTTTGCTGATTTTGCTGCATTATGCATATACTTTCTTTTTAAAGATTAATTGTTTTTTTGTTTTTCCCAGGCATTGATGCCAGTGTTTCCTATCACAATTATGCAAACATTTGATTTCAAAACCAGTACCATATCTATTAAACATCTATTAAACTATTTCTTATGATTGTAACTCTGTATTTAACCTCAGAATGATCTCAAAGTAAATAGGAGGTGTTAAAGAAGAAGTCCACTTCCAGAGCAACAATTTACAGATAATGTACTCACCCCCTTGTCATCCAAAATGTTCATGTCTTACTTTCTTCAGTCGTAAAGAAATTATGTTTTTTGAGTAAAACATTTCAACATTTTTTCTCCATATAATGGACTGATATGGTGCCCGAGTTCAAACTGCCAAAATGCAGTTTAAATGCGGCTTCAAACGTTCCCAGCCGAGGAAGAAGGGTCTTATCTAGCCTAACGATTGGTTATTTACATTTAAAAAATGTATATATACAATTTACATACTTTTTAATCTCAAATGCTCGTCTTGTCTTGCTCTGCCTGAAATCTGTGTATTCTAGTTCAAGACAGTTA
>JAHKKF010532131.1:31653-51320 GCA_019740295.1 Labeo calbasu
TCTGTAGTCCCTGGGCAGGAAAAAGTAACACACAGTTAATCCAACAAACACATATAAATATGCCATAAGAGCATCATCACACAAATAGCCTTTCAAACGTGATATAAGTTTGATTCAGTTCCATGTTCATTGTCCGTTCTTGTATTGTCGCTAATGTATCTGAATGTTAGTTTATGTCGTGTTTGCGTGTGGTTTCCCTGCTGCTCCTGTTCATTCCTGTTCCCTGGTTTGGATTATTAGATTAAAGTACATGTTCATGATTTCCTCATCCCTGCTCCTCCTTCCCGCACACGACAACCCCTGACAGTTGCATTCTGAGTCTTCAGAAGCCATACGATATCTACACTTCCCTCCAAAAGTTTGGAAACACCCCTGTGTGTGGTTTTGGACGATATCAGCATAAATCCTTATCATTTTTTGGTGCAAATACATTAAAGTAACTTGACATTATCATTGAAGACCAGCAATAATAATTTTCATTTTGATTACATAATAATGATAATGTATACATGTCAAAATCAGACATGCCCCTTTGCCAGCTGTGATGCCTGGTTACTTGGCCCAGGTTTTTAAAATATTTTTGGGTCAGCACACCTTAATAGCTTCAACAATTAAGTTTAGAATACAATGAATTTAGACCCAGATTATGCAAAGCTGTAATAGCTGCTAATGGTAGATGTTTTCATGAATCGAAAATTTAAGTTTTTCCTGTGCATAAACTTTTTATGTGATAAAATATGTTTTCGTAGTTTGTGTTGTCCCTTATCAGTGCAAAAATTATCACAAATTAAAAAGGATTCATGCCAGTATTGTCCAAAACCCCACTTTTCTAGGGCGTTTCCAAACTTTTGGAGGGCAGTGTTTATGCAAAGAAGAAAGTAAAACATAAGGTATAATCAATGAAAATTATCCATTCTTTAAAATATGTTCTTTTGAGTTTCACACAGGACAGAAATTCATGTGAGGTTAAAACAACATAGGGTGAGTAAACAATTGCATAACTATCATGTTAGGGTAAACGTTACTTGCAATGAAAGTGCAAAAATACAGCTCTGAGAAGTATTGACCCCAAAATAAAGGGGTCAACACTTCATTAACGCTCCATTAACGCGCTCACATCTGAATACGAAAGATACAAAGATACTCCCGAACATTAGCATGATGCAATCGGTCACGAGGCACACAACAGCCAATGGCGTTTCACAACCAAGGCTGACCTAATGCTTCTTCTGGCGGCATTTTTTAAATTTACGCACAAACAGACTGAGCTTTGCGGTGGATGGAGACCGCGATCGCGTCTATTCCTCTCTCAAATCAATCGTTTTGTCTTGGAAGACTTGGAATATAAACATTAATACTAGTTAATACTAGTGGAATATAAACATTAATAATATTTTTTTTAAATAAATTATGACTGTAGCTGTATCTGCCTGTTATATCTGTATGTTTTATTGACAACTGGTTAGGTTTAGGGGGAGGGGTTGGGTTATGTGCTCATAAATGTGTAAATAATGTAAATAAAACTGTTGTGACTGTTTACATTGAAAAATCACACTCCAACATATATGCAATAATGACAATATTATTACCTAATATATATTTAATCATGAAATTCCCAGTGCCAATTGCATCAGCATTATGACAGTAATGGTTTCTTATTTAAAGCAATGAAGGACCCTGCACGTCGAAAAATGAGGCTACAGGCGTATCCTGTGTGTCAAAAAGTGACGCCAAAGGGTACTGACCAAATGTCAATATGTGACAAGTTGGGAGTGAGAATGTGTTAATGTGATAGCTTTTTGGTGATAATTCAGAAACACTATTTGCTGACTTTCTAGGCTACATGTAAATCCATTTAAAAATGTTATAAAAGTTTTGTTTTTTCCTGCTGCTAACAGGACCAGTGGCCACATACCCTGTACATGCAGCAAAGTTTCAAACTTTAATTCACTTTTGAAATTGCAGTGATTTACATACTGTAGTATCAACAAGCAATCAACCAAAGAAAAACGTTAAATATTTTTAAATGTGATTGAAATTAATTACTTGTAAATCTTACAGTTCTCATGCTGTGGATTGTTATTCTTGTAGTAAAAAGTAGATTTTTGACTAGTTTCCACGACACTGGTTTTCAGTAAGCCTAAGATTTCTAAATAATACCTTACATTTTGACCTAATTTACTACCTTTTTGTCATTTTTGAACCTCATTAGACATATTTCCACTTCACTTTCATTGAACAGGGAAGATTTATGTGCCAGGAATTTGTAAATATCTTCTTTTGTGTTCTACATAAAGAAAGAAAGGTTTGGAATGACACAAGGGTAAAGGATGAAAGAACAGTTGACACCACGGCTATACGGGTCCCCATGCAGTTAGACCAGCACCATTTCAGCATGGAAATTTATGTTGGCTTGAGTCAGTCTTTTCAACAGAGGAATAACACAAAATAGAGTTAAATATACTCTTGGGTTACACTCTCTACTGAGAAAGGCTCAAAAACAAAGTCATGGCAAAACAAAGAGCCTTAATGGAGACTGAACTCAAATTCGCTGGCATATTAGTTGTATTTACTCATAATACAAAGAACAGGCTGAGGGTTTTATTCAACAACATTTCAAAAGCGTCTCATTAGCACAGCCTCTCTCTCTCCAGAGCATCAGCGGTGAGGCAGCCTACTTCAACTCTCATAACTAAAGAAAGGACACAAACAGCACAATACAGGAAGGGGACCAATTAGGCCGACAGTCAAGTTTCATTTCAGAGCTTTCCGAACTCCTGCCGTCTGTTTCCCGGGAAGCTGGTGCAAGTGAGTGGATGCCTCTCACCTGGCCAATTAAACAGAACACATCTACAACTGTGAGGTCAGTAGGCCTTCAGAACAGCCCACTCTGACATTCTCTGTTCCCACTCGCTGTTGACATCATCCTAAAGTTGAATACATCTTACTAATGATGAAGGCTACAAGAACATTATAGTCGAGTTATTTCTAAAGTGTCTTTGTGGCTGATCTTCTTTAGAGCTAGACTACTTTATTTTGGGGTCAACACTTCTCAGAGCTGTATTTTTACACTTTCATTGCAAGTAACGTTTACCCTAACATCATAGGGATGCAATGTTATGCAATTGTTTACTCACCCTGATGTTGTTTCAACCTTGCATGAATTTCTGTCTTGTGTGAAACTCAAAAGAACATATTTTAAAGAATGTTGGGGTCCAAATAACATTGTATCCTACTGACATTTTTTTGTATGAACAAATACACTGAGTCAGCTAATTGGGAATAAGGAAATCTGTTCATAAGGAAATTCAGGTTTATTTTCATTTGACTGTAAATGGGTTTTAAGACATTTTCTGGCTTTTTTCATTTTCTGGTATTGTGACTCACAGCCAAATTAAACTGATTATTAAGACAGAAAACAAAATGTGAGACAGAGACTTTGTTCTCTGCATCAATTCTTCATTGGATGAAGGCAAATCAGAATATTAGCTCAATATTAGCTTGGTGTAAGAACGATGCAGGGTTTAGGAGGATGAAAAAGATTGGAGAAATCAGCAAATGTCACCAGTAGATCAAGTTAAGACAATTATAAATGAATAGTTTACAAAATGATCAATAATATGCATTTAGAAAATAGACTGATTTTTTATTTAAGCTTTATTTAACCAGGCAAGTCACTTAAGAACAAGTTCTTATTTTTAGTAACAGCCTGGCTTGAAAGCAATTGACCCTTCGCAAAGACACACATTCCTTTGTGACTGTTGCTAGTTCGCACACATCATGTTCTCATGCAGAGAACCTACTTTAGGTACACTGTTAGACATTTCAAAGGATTTTTACAGTAACTAACTGGCAACACTGTTAATATTTACAGTACTGTATTTAATTTACAGTTGCAAACTGTACTGTTTTACAGTAAATTACTATACTATTTAAAAATCCAATTCATCAGTATACTATTGTAATGAATTCATTTTAATATAGATTTCATTCAATTTTATAATTGTTATATTGAATTAATTTTATTTTTACTCTACATACTACTGGCATTCAGTTAAAACAGACACAATAATTACAAAATATCAAATTCTTTATTTAAAACATTGCATGTATAACACTTAAAAACACAGTCTTCCAATGCTGAAACAGTGCATCTTCACCATTTCTCCTGTCTTAGGACATTTTGCAGTGCATTATGTTGTATCCTCTGGATTTATCCTCTCAAAGAATCTTTAGGCAACAGAAACATAATGGAGAAAAAGACAAGCAGCCATTGAATACATCTGCAAAAACCAGGTGCTGCTCCAAAACATGGCCACCACCTTTGCTCACCATTCACTTTCTTAGCGACAGAAATGTCTTCTCTGAAAAACAAGAAGTAGAAATGATACACTTTTAAAAGGAAAACCCCACACAGAATACACAAACTTCTCAAAACTAAAGTTGTTCTCTTACCATGAACTATCAGTCTCAGGGTGGTTGGCATGCTCAAGGTCTTTCTTGATGCTTCATTGCAGTTGCCTTAAAACACACAAAAATGCAGTACATTTTAAATTCCATTAAAAATGATAACAAACGAATTCTTAAACTAGAAAGGCAGCTAACAGTTAGCCATAAAACTCCTTTAACCTAGCTAATATACAATTTTATTTTCTCTATAGGCTACTGCCCAGCGTTAACTACTAACATCTGAACAAAATGTCACATTAGTTAACCAAATGTTAATAAAAGATAAGCATTGCTAGTTAAACATAATAAGCTGACAAAAGCCATTTGAAACAACAGTGTAGTTCACCGTGGTAAAGTTTGTTACCGCCATGCTGACGGGTAAATGTTACTAGGTTAAACTGGTGTGCAAAAATCTGACAAACACTCAGACAAACGAACATATATTTTTACCTTACTTGCTGGTCTTATTCTTGTAAGGTGCATCGACATACAGCGTAGATGTTCTCCGGAACTCTTCTGCGGCGCTGCCCCGCTGCTTACTCGGACACTAGTGGCGCGGCGCAACGCGACTCGACAAAAGACAATATGAACCCATTATATCGACAGTGGATGCGGACAGTAATGTGATGCCCCGGTATATTTCGGACGTATAGATGTACTCCAAGCGCTCGCACTGTGTCTGACATTAAGGACAAATGGATTTTCCAATCATTACAAGTGATGAAACACATCCAGTGTGGTCCGTCCCAAGATGTTGCGGCGTTGTAGACACGGTGTAGGGCAAATCGTGTCAATCCAAATGTAATGAATGAGGAAAATAAAACGACCTCAATAGACGACCGGCAAAGAGGCCGTTACAGCAAAAACAGTAGGTACAAAAAATACAGTAAGTCTCTGTATTTGGGGTCTGACATCACAGAAAATTCCCATTATGCAATGGTTATTACAATTATTTACTGTAAAGGGAATTTGCAGTATTATACTGGGTGATATACAGTTAATAACTGTAGAAATTACAAAAATGTCTAACAGTGTATGAAACAAATTCTTATCTTTTAAATTCTTATCTTTTTAATTTTTTTTTTTTTTTTTTCAAAAATTCAAACATTCGAACAATAAATACCATTTGTGGCTCTTTAATATGTCATGGGAGATCACTGTAGCGCCTCAGTTCAAGTGGCACATGAACATCTCTTCCTCTATACTAGTTATAGGATGAAATAAACATGAATAAACATCAAAAGGTGGCTTGTTTCAACCACTGAAAGATGTCAGTACACACTAATTTGCAAGTTCAATTCCACCAACATTCATATATTCTCATGTCTGGGTTTGTTTGTCGAATAAAAATGGCAGATTTGGTGTTATGATCAGATCATCTGTTAATCAAACTCTGTGTGAAGGGACTTCATATCAAACTTCAAATATGTGTGACAAAACCGTGATATCTGTATTAAGATCTGGTATTCTACAGTGGCTGATCTAGAAAGAGTTTGATAACGTTCTGGTCCAGATGTTAACTTTGATCTGTTAATTGGACGACCACCGAGTGCTTTTGATCTCACTGCATTTTGTGCAGCGAGCGCTCTTATGTATCAGGCTGCATAGCGTTTTCATCTAAATCAATTAAAAGATGTGTAAAAACGATTAATGGGTTGGATTTGGCCTGCAGGGTGCTAGTTGGGGATGATCATTTAAACGTCTGAAACACTGTAATGTATTTTAACATGACAGAATAAATGAGTAAATGAATACTGGGTTTGTTTCAGTGTCTTTCAGATTCTAAAAACAAATGGGAAATTCAGTGACACTGTCAGTTCTTGCAGGAAAGTATTCTGAAGGGATTTGATTTATTGTTTTATTTTTATGTTTGTTTGTTCTCAAAGCACTAAACTGAAATATTGTTTATTACTTAAGCAGTGGTAATGAGTACATTTTGTATAAGTAATAAGTGAGACAAATTATGTTTTGAGACCTCAGATTCCCTTTTCGCTTATGGTTTACATTTAAATGTAAGTGTTAGCAGCATAATTACTTAATCATTGCTTTCACCTCATATTACCCTACTTAATCATATAGCTTCACAAACTTCTCTTTAAAAGGCTGTGGACAATCTCTTGAGAGAAAAAAAAAAAAAAAAAAAAGCCAGGCTATGCTTGTTTTCTGGACTTAGCTGGTTTAATCTGGTTGTTCAGCTGCCCAAAACTAATACCAGACTAGCTTGACTACTAGCAGAAATCAACCATGCAGCATTTTTATTTATTATTATTATTATTATTATTATTTATTTATTTATTTTTCCAGAATACATATTAACTGTAAAAGCCTGCTCAGATGCGTACGTCAAAAACCCACTGAAACAGTACACCATCTGGGCATCTTTGGCATACTATTTTCAGCATAGGTCTACCATTATTTGGGATGCAAATTTTAATCATGCATACAATTCAGGACAGATTGTATGCAAATTAGGTTGCAGTGAGTGATTTTTGAATAGTTATGTAACGTCGCTTTTATGTACCCTGTGCTGGATACCAAGCAAAAAAAAGGTTGGTAAACAACCACCATCCGCATGCCAACATGCAATTTCACACTTTCAGATTCTGGTCGTTTCCCATTCGCTTATTCACCAAGGGTTAAATTGAAATTACTGTCAGAGGTTACTGACAGAAGGCCACAGATAGTGGGTTAAAAATAACCTGGAATATATAAAGTCATTACTTAATTTCTTTCAACTTACAGAGCACAAGCAGCCCGGCAGTAAGGTATCAAAAACTTTCCCTTTTGTGTTCCTTAATCAACCCTATTATGCAGTCAGAACTTTCTAGATAGCAAAACCGGCAGCACAGGTCAGTAATTTCTGTCTATGAGAAAGTGCCAGCGTTAGCCTAATTACAAGATATGTAGTGGTTATTGGGTTTTTAATCTGATAAGAAGCCTTATTTCTGCTTTTGAAAAGTGGAGTTGAGCATTTAGTTTAATGTTTTGGAATACTAATGTCTTGAGTATTCCTGCTGAATCTGAAAACCAGCATGGTCTGTTTTGGTTGCTGGCGTGCTGGTTTTTCAACAAGGCCTACTGACTACCTTACTACGGTCAGCGAGCCAGTGTCAAAGTACTTGAGAATGGAGTCTGCCATGAGTCAAAGGACATATTTTCAGTCTTGGTATTTCATGGATTCAGAAGTATTTGGCATCTGTCTTCATTTGGACCTGAGACCAAATTCAGTTACTACAACACTGCAGCTACGTTTTGAGGTCTGTGCGAGTTGTGAATTCTTCACACTTAAGGAAAGCATATTTACTTGGTCTGAGACATTCAGACCCTTTCAGACCCTGAACTTTGATTCAACCCCCTTCTGGTCTTGGTCTTGACTCGATCTTGACTTGAAGACCACTTAAAGATCTGTGCTGGTCCACTAGTTAGACCAGCAGTCTGACTATAAGCGTAAACAAGCCTAGCCAAGAATGCAAATTCATTTTGACCTTGTTCCAGGTTTTGTCCAATGAAACTAGTCTCCAGATTGGCAAAGAGTGTCTATAGGAATTAGTACACATCTCATACTATGTTCACTACACCACAGTCAAATCCCAGCTGAAATGTAAAATCATTATCCCTGATTCCCTACACCCTCCTGAACCTTAAGTGATACATTTGATCTTTGTGCTGTTCTAAAGTTGACTTTAAGGCGGACACCATTTTCAAAGCTCTGGATCAGTGAACGATGCGAGCAGCGTATGCCTACTAATCCCACTAACGTATGCTGCCTCAGCTTCCTGATGTATTTATTAGCTTACTGAAAATCCCCTATTTGTTAAACGGCGAGGGCTGATAGAGTGATTCATGACTCCCACATGCGGCTGTATACTGCTGACTGGAGCTGGATCTTGGAAGGAATGCTTGTGTGTGCATGTATTCAGGTGTCTGTGTTAGAAATCCTTAAGGCCATTATACATGTTATGTGTGGGTGAATGGGTTTAAGTAATACAGTAAGACTTTATCTAGTATTCTCTATCAGAGAATATTTACAGATTTGCAGTCAAGATTTGTTTTTTGATCAATTTCATGACCATTTTCCACTTTCATTTTGACCATTAGAATTGAACAAACCAATAAGTGTTTGACTGACCAGTCATCCAACTATTGTGGACACTCGTGTAGCCCTATAAATGAGACTATGGGACTATGTTGGGTCTGCAACCCAACAGCCTATGCAACATTTTTGTCAACAAATTTTGGACTCTGAAGAGTATCACAAGGGTTGAGGATGGCATTTGGGATTGGGGTTTAGTTTATAATAGACCAAGGCCATTTTTTGAATACTGAATAGTCATATTCCTGCTGAAAAAAACACTGAACACTGAATGCTAGCCTGCTGATTTCCAGCATGGCAAGAGCATTGCCAGCTCTGTTTTGCTTGAGAACTGCATGACAATGCTGGTCCACCAGCTAGACCACCTCTAACCAGCATTTTCCATCTTGGATTAACATAGAATTCATGTTTATGCTGGATGTGCTCATGGGTTGTGATGACAATACTGTGGAAATTTATAAATCTAAATTAGGTTTCTGCAGCGTAATTTCAGAAAATGATCTGCTTAGATCAGAAAGGAAGCTTTGTGCTTCCTTTGTTAAAAGGGCTTTTCGGTTTTCATACTAACCACTGTGGTTAAATGTTTCACACTTGTAATTTAGAGGTGGGGTTAGCACAGCTTTCTACCCATGGTTCTGAAACTCTACTCCAGATTGGGGTTAGCACCTCTTTTAAGGTGGTAACCCCACGTGTATGGCTACACAATAGTCCAACTCCCACTTTGGACATTCTACTACCTATAAGCAACTTTGCAACTAATTGTCAACTAACTAAAGAGTGTTAGTATACTGTTAGGTTAGCGTTAGGGTAAGCTTGCTATTAGTCTCACGTAGCCAGGCCTTCAGACTGATGGCAGAAAGTCTGGGAAACTTGGCTGCTTTGAATATCCAAGGACCGCCCAAGAGGCCATATGACTGACAGGCAAAGCAACCAATCACATTTCATTTTGTGCCGTGTCATGTTTAGGAGCATGGAAATGCCCCCCAAAAAACAGACTTGTGTGTAAAACTTCATCCAGAGATGAAGGATCAGATGATTTAGTTACTAAAGAGGGAAGGTCCAAAGACAGTCATATGCACAAAATTTCTAAATGTAAACTACAAGGTACACTATTCGTGCTATCTAAACATACAAGAGGTGATCAAAAGTTCAGATACTGTGTCCATGATAAACAATGGAAAACATTTATTTTCAGGGTAAGAAGACAATCCTGATAAGCACTCATTGTCACAGTTGTACAAACAACAGCTTTCTTCTTCCATGAGGGGGTTTGGCATCACAGCATCTTTGTTTCCTGGTGAGCGTGATACACGTAATCGGAAATACTGTAGAAATAAACCAATCAGATGACGGCTTGAAGTGTTTCCAATTTATTGTGCCATATGCATCAGACATTCAGGCAAGCGTCTGTGGGTGTGATGTCTGAAACTAAGACTATCCTGCTTCTGGAGGGCCACACCTGCAGAGGTGTGTTTAATTAGGGCTAGAGATGAACGTTGCAGGATAGTGGCCCTTCAGAAACAGGCTTGGACACCATCAAGTCTGAATTCGAAAAAAAGAAAAGAAAAAAAAGTTAGAATTGTGAGATAAAATAAATATATGTTATGTAAAAATGTTAACAGTAATAGGCTAAATAAATATTTCATGCTGTAACTGTAGGGGTTAATATTTCCCTTATGAACAGCATATGTGAATATTATGTAGACCTTTTGTTTAAATCCAATTTATGCTTTAAAAGTAATCATAGCAGTTTTCATCCATCTGCGTTTAGCTTCAAATGGCATCTTTGACGGCAGTATTCTATAAAAATATTTGCATTTTGATTTTGACATCAAAAGGCACACAAATATTTTTGTTTTCCTCTTATTCCATGGATTTTACCCAATTACCTCCACTTGTTACCAGTGTTTTTCTGCAACCACAATGTGCGTGCAGCTGCAAGTGACATAACAGTGACGTCTACTCCAAATTGGTTTATACCTTAACATGTACTTGCAAAGTTACTTGTAGTCCGTAGAACGTATGTTGGTTGAACAACAAAATAGAGTGTTAGCAGATATTAAGCAAACAGTCTATTAATACACTGATGACTGCTAGTTGACATGTAGTTACAAAGTTACATATAGTTAGAAGAATGTCTAAATAAACTGTGTCTAAATAATAAATAAATATACAACGTGAAACAATGCATTGTTGGAATGTTACAGCTAGATGCATATTAAGCCAGGAAATACACTGCCTGGCTAAATATATAAATAAAGAAGATGCCGTCTGGATTTATATAAGCAAATACGTAAGATTTACGTAAGACTGAATCATTATTACAGTAAACAATGTTTTTGGATTGTTGCATGTTTGAGGCAATTCTATTTGAGGATCGATTTGAGGCTCAATTTGAGAGAAATTTGCCACCACAGAATCCTGACCTTAACCCCACTGAAAGTCTTTGGGATGTGCTGGAGTAGACTTTACACTGCCAGTACAAAAAAAAACAAAAAAACTGCACACTCTAATATTTTGTTGGACCACCTTCAGTTATATTGTGCATTTATTGTGGCATTGTTTCAACAACATCATTTAACATCACATAATTTATTTCCATCAAGAGCTGCATTCATTGTTTGCCAAGATCTTGTATTGACAATGTAAAGTCGACTCTAGCACATCCTACATTTTTTAGGGTTAAGCTTAGAACTCTGTGGTGACCAGTTCATACATGAAAATGATTTTTCAAGCTCCCTGAACCACTATTTCACAAATTAAGCATAGTGGATCTTGACCTGATAATTCTGGAATATGAACATGGGTACATCTTCCAACATAGAAGATGTTGTTTAGGAGGTAAAAAGCTACACACTGCATCAGTTAGGGTTAAAAGAATTGTTGCAAAACATATAACATACCTGAAACGACACTGCAGTAATGGTTCAATCCTAAGATCTTCAGTATTTGCTTATTTAAATCCATTTTGTTTTTGGTCCAGTGTACAGTAATCATATTTTCCACAACTTATCCCCTTTTGCCACATATTAAAGGTATTCTTTTGTTCATGAACAATAAAGTACCAAGTTGCACATATGTAGAACTTCATAAGGCAACACTTAATACAACTTTCACAGTTGTGATAACACTTAACACAACATTCAGCAAAGTCAGAGTCTATTGCATCTTTTGTAGACTTCAAGATAAGCTTCAAGCAGCACGCTGATAGGTAAACACTCTGAGTCAGTGCAGGCTGTTGGGTAAACATTCACTGCTGGCTGCAAGCTCCTGAATATGGAAAAGTGCACCGCTGTGACTGACTGTGGCTTGGTATTGTAGCATGATGTAAGCCCCATTGGCTTAGTTCATAAGACATAGGCCATCTGAACCAAGGATTGTGGGTTTCAGTCCCAGCTGGGCTGAGTTTGGGCAGACTAAGGCAGTATAGATGCATGCTGGGCACAGCACCTAGAGGTCAACAGAAACCTATCCTCTGCTAAGGCTGCTCATTACTCCTGAACTTCCCCTCAGGGATCAATACAGTGCATCTGCCTTCTAAGAGTTGTGAATCTTCTATTCTGAGCAGCTGGAAGAAGTGTTTCCAGCAGTGTGAGTGTAATGTGATGGGCTTCCTCCTGCAGCACAGACAGATGTGTTATCACTAATTGGCAGAAGAATAAAGTCACATTATGTTCATAGAAATCCACATATGCAGAATGTTGAGACATGGATTTCGAATTCTGTGGCAAATCTGATCTAGCAAATTGAAGTTTGCTGAAACACGCTTTTGTCATTTTTGCAATTTTAGAAAAAGCCTTTTCAAAATAATATCATAGCAGAGATTTGCTAGTGGTTATTGTGGTGTTCTGGTTTGTTGATTAACTTTTCTGTTTTCAGTTAAAGCTGTCTGTGTGGTTGCTAAGGTACTCTAAGTCAGGGGATCCCAACCACATTCCTGGAGGCCCCCCAACACTGCATACTTTCCATGTCTCCTTAATCAAACACACCTCAGAACATCAGCTCATTACTAGAGACTCCAAGACCTGAAATGGGTGTGTCAGACAAAAGAGAGATGCAAAATGTGCAGTGTTGGGGGGCCTCCAGGAACGTGGCTGGGAACCACTGGCCTAGAAGTTTCTAGTGAGTCGGAAGACTGCAATTAGCTAGTTGAAGTGTGCTTAGTTTGAGCTAAACCCTGAAAATCAGTGACCCTCCAGGAACAGGTTTGGATGACCTTGTTCAGGGTGGTTGCTGCTCTGGTGTGCATTTCCCAAACACATCATTAGCCAACAATGGTTGCAAGTTCTGTCGTTACCAACATAGTTCAACGATTCAGTGTTTTCCCGAACCCATAGTTTGAACGAACATTCACAAACAGCATTGCAAACTTACTGGTTGGAACTACAGCTCTTAGAAGTATAGTTTCTTGTTAATAAGACATATGGACTTAAATAAATCATGCTCTTGGACACAATATGCAAGCCAACATGCAGTACTATCTATATTAATAGCAACTTTGAACTTCCAATATGCAGTTTAAATGCAGCTTCAAAGAGCTCTAAACGATCCCAGCCGAGAAAGGAGATTCTTACCGAAAGGATCGGTAATTTTTTGGAAACAAATTGACAATTTATATACTTTTTAACCTCAAATGCTCATCTTGTCTGGTCTCTGCAATGAGTATGAGTTGTCTGTGTAGTCAATACAGTTAGGGTATGTCAAAAAACTCTCGTCTCTTTCTTTTTCAACATCAAAATAGTCCTGCATCGCTGTTTTACCTTTTTTTGTAAAGGGTGTTTGATCTTCTTAGCATGTTTACTTTGTAAACAGTGGGCCGGTACTTCTGCAGTAATGTAGGACTATTTTGAAGTTGGGGAAGAAAATGAGATGGGAGTTTTTCGACATACCTTAACTGTATTGATTACACAGACTACGCATGCACATCGCAGAGACCAGACAAGACGAGCATTGTTCACGCAGACTTAGACAAGTCAAGACGAGCATTTGAGGTTAAAAAGAACAGTCATGGCCAAAAATATTGGCACTCTTGGAATTCTGTAACAAAAACACAACCCTTCTCTCAAAAAATTGTTGCAGTGCAGTTGCACATGCATTTATTTATTTACTTTGCATTGGAACAACAGAAAAGAAAAAAAAAACACACACACACACAAAAAAAAAACAGAGAAGAAAAGTCAAATCTGATACAATTCCACACAGAACCTAAAAAGTGCACTGGACAAAATTATTGGCACTTTTAACTTAATATTTTGTAGCATCCAGTTATTTGGAGAAAATAACTGAAATCAATCGCTTCCTGTAACCTTGAATGAGTTTCTTACACCTCTCTACTGGAATTTTGGACCACTCTTATTTTGCAAACTGCTCCAGGTCATTCAGATTTGAAGGATGCCTTCTCCCAACCCCTCTTTTGAGATCTCTCCCCAGGTGTTCTATGGAATTCAGATCTGGACTCATTGCTGGCCATTTCAGAACTCTCCAGCACTTTGTTTGTAACCATTTCTGAGTGCTTTTTGAAGTTTCGGGTCATTGTCCTGCTTGAAGACCCATGACCACTGGTGGAGACGCAGCTTTCTGATACTGGCCACTATGTTGCGCCCCAAAATTCTTTGGTAATCATCAGATTTCTTGATACCGTTCACACAGTCAAGGCATCCAGTGCCAGAAGCACTTTATTCACCATTCAAACAATCCTTCATGTAATTTTTAATTAATTTTGCTCTTCCATCCATGTCCAAGGACTTTAGCTACAGTGCCATGGGCTGTAAACCTCTTGATGATATGGCGCACAGTGGACACAGGGACATTAAGATCTTTGGAGATGGACTTGTAGCCTTGAGATTGTCCATGTTTTCCACAATTTTTTCTCTCAAATCCACAGACAACTCTTCACACCTTTATTCTTTTCTCCATGCTCAGTGTGACACACAACATAAAGGTTGAGTCAACTTTTGAGTCAGCTGGTTGCAGTTGTGATTACTATATTGCCCACACCTGTTACTTGCCACAGGTGTGTCTAAATACAAATTACAGGAGCATCACATGCTTGAAAAGCAATTATTTCTTACAATTTTGACAAGGTGCAAATAATTTTGTCCAGTCCATTTTTGAGTTCTGTGTGAAACTTGATCAAGTTTGACTTTTCTTCTCTGTTTTTGTGTTCTTGCAGTGCCAACAAAAACAATAAGCATGTGAATACCAAAACATTCGCTATTAGAACAATTTTCTGAGAGAAATGTTCCATTTTCTGACAGAACTGCAAGGGTGCCGTTATTTTTGGCCATGACTGTATATAAATCAGTCAGTTTGTTCCAAAAATGACCGTTTTGCTACATAAAACCCTTCTTCCTTGGCTGAGATCATTTAAAGCCATTTGAAGCTGCATTTAAACTGCATTTTGGAAGTTCAAACTTTGGGGCACCATTGAAGTCCACTATATGGAGAAAACTCATAATATAATTTCTTATCGACTGAAGAAAGAAAGGCATGAACATCTTGGGTGACAAGGGGGTGAGTACATTATCTGTCAGTTTTGGTTCTGGAAGTGAGCTTCTCCTTTAAATTGTACCATACCCCGGAATATTTCTCATAGATGGTGACCAGAAGATTGTTCAGCAGTTTTTTGAGATAAGGTTTTTAAGTGGTTACTAGGGTGGCGTTAAGTGGTTTCTTAGGTATTCTGAATGCTTCCTGGTATGTTCAAGGTGATTGCTCAGTTGTTTAGGGTGTTCATCACACTGCCATTATTAAAGTGTTTTTTTTTTTTTTGCAAGTTGTTTGATAACTGCATCAACTATAAATGTGAGCAATAAACGCATGCCATTGATAATAGTGTAGGTACAAAGCAAACCCACATATGCATGGCTATAGTTTAACCGAAGCAAGTGTGTGTGTTATTCAATTTTCATTAAGTAAATGCAAACTGCAGGTAGTTTGCAGACAATTTCCTTAAAATATAAACAAACAAAGATCAAAATTCTAAACCATACCTCTTCAACGAACATTAGCGATGATGATTAGTCGCAGTGAATGCCCACTGTATGAGTGCAGGTGTGGATATATTCAGCACGTCAAAACAAAAACTACTAAAGTCGTTCCCTGCCAAATGAAGAGCCATATCAGTGAAATTGAAACTAGCTTTGCACTGTGCCGCTGGATGAAACCACTTGAGAGAAAAAATAAAATAAGGTGCATGCAGGACAGAATAAAAAAGTAATGAATTCTCAATTTTCCCTTGAAAATTTAATCCCTTGCTTTCAGCGTTCCATGATGAGAAAATTATATAAATAAATATCAATAAACATCTAGTTTTTTTCACCTGCTCCACACTTCACACTCACAATCTAATAGTGCAGACACCCTCTGTCCTGTCTTACTGCTTCTCATCTGTGTCTCACGACAGCTCAGGGATAAGAGCGGGTTTAATTCATGTCACGCGAGTGTATGCGTGTGTGCGCATCAATTAGCAAACGCTCACTCAGGGATATGAAATCAGAGTAAATAGGCTTTCGGGAGGGATTAGAAAGCATGTGACAGAAAAGGGAAAAGAGCTGTGGAACGATTAGGAATAGTAGAGCCGAATGCACAAATATATTTCCACAGAAACCAAGAGAGAGAGAGAGGGAATGACTCAGGCTACAGCTCTTCATCACACACTCCACTGCTCTTATGCCTTTAAACAATGACCGCTGCCATCCAGAAGAACGTGAAGTGGCTCTCAACGTACCACCTTCCCAATATCTCATTCAGCTATAGGAAAACAGAACCTCTGTTTCAGAAGCACAGCTAGGCAACATTTTGGTTATGATAGATGCACTCTTGGCATCACAGGTATGAGTTTGGCTTTAATTGATTAGTTCACCAACCTCAAGAAATGTTGTAGAACAATGAGGTGTTAAATATTCAAAAAGGATGCAAAAGCAGGATGAAAGTATAATATTTGTATACCATATGACTTGTGCACTATATTCCAAGTTGTTGTAAAAACGTTTTGTGATAAACAGCATAATTTAAGTCGATATTCACTGAGCTGTTAACTCCAAATATATTTTGATGAAATTCATGATTAAAAAGCTACGGCACTCTTACTAAGCCTTTTTTTATCTTGAAGTCATCAGACACTAAAGAAATCATTAAAAAAGGATTTTCTATGACTTGGCTTCAGAACCCTAACAGCATTTATTAATTTCCTTGTTGACACATCACACATTGACCTGGAACAGTTTCACAACGATCCACTTTTTGGGAAACAACCAAACAAATGCTCAGTTAATTTGTAGTAAATTATCTAGATAAGTATTTTGTCCATTATCTTATTTACTAAATATTTGTATTCCAAGTTGATCCTAAGTGAAATGACACAAAGGTAATATTAATAACTCTGATTTATTGAATCTTTTCAATGCATTGACCAAAATGCTCATTGAGTCTTATGAGTCAGTCACTGAATCATCAAGATTTAGTTCATTCCTTCAAAAAAGCTCAATTCATCACCATCACTCATTCTACTATCTTTAATAAAAACATAAATAAAAGTAGAATGATCTTTACCAATGACAACAAAGCACATTATTGTTCCTCCGTTTAGTCAGCTCCTGTGGTAGGTTGCAAAAACAGCTTAGTCATCTTAGTTAGTCATCTATGTTTTCTTCAAATTAGACATTTTTATGTAAGTCTGTTGAATCTAAAAAGTGGCTAACAAGTGACTGCTAGTTTGTCAGTCCAGCTCTTATGACACAAAATGGCTGTGCTTTTGCAATTGGCCTGAAGACTTACTATAACTATAATCTACAAGACACATTTCATCAGAAATAGCCTACATAAATTAATTTTGAAAAAAAAAAAAAAATGTTTTAAATAATGTCCTTAATCATCCTACAAAGTGCAGCAAAGTCATGTAGGCTACTGGCAATTAATGCCATATGAATTGAGTATGGTCATCAGTCATTTTTACTATGCTCCCCACTTTGTTTTATCATTGTCCTCGGTGGAAACATTCAGATTTTTAAAATGTATTTATTTATTTATTGTTACTACACAACAGTAATTACAAAATATTTACTGCATTGTTTGTATGTGACAAATCAGAAGTGCAATATTTGCTCCACTTCCATTAAGACGACCACCATATAAGTAAAAAATAAAATAAAATAAAAAGTTTGGTACACCCAGCCGTCACACCCACTGTGAACTAAGTCAGAATGTCACTGGAAAGGGTGTATAAATTAATTGCCTGTCAAGAGCATGTCAAATCATCATTAATATGTTTGCTTCCTGTCAGAGCTGAGTCATTTTATGTCTTATCTTGGTCAAACCACATTTTTGTGAGGCCTAATGGATTTTCAGGATTTTAATGGAGTTGGACCAAGAAATCAGCTTGTCTCTCTAAGCTAAAAATACACCCAGATAACTGAGAATTACCAGCACAGTCTGACCGTAAGGTGAATTCATGCAACAGTATATCAGACTATCATACAGCACATCATTTTTTTTTTTAGTCATGAGAGGTCCCAGAAGGAATCTGCTTGCTTTTTTTCACATTGTATTTAAAATGCTTAAATATCCTAAATACACTTGGGCTAGTTCTGTCTTTGTATAGTAGACTCACTTTTAATGAGTACACTTCCTCTTTGAAACCTTTACCTTTATCTGGTAACACAGTGAAGTGTAAAAACACAGTGAATCATTCAGATAAAACAGGCTAATCACTGCTAAATAAATAAATACATTAAGCCAATTTTTGGCCCTAATATATACATATGGGTCAATGATGTGACGTCTAAATATTCGATTGCATTTTTTTTTTTTTTTTTTTTTTGAGTTAAAAATAGGTTAAAGACGTCATATAGGTGAACTACCTCTCCTATGGATGTACCCACTTTAACTTTTCAAAACAACTAGTTATTTGTAATTTTTCTGTTATTCAAAGTGGCAAAATATCATGTGGTGTCACCGTCTAGCCATAACTGTTGTATTGGAAACGTCTTTGAAATTATCCTAAATGTATACTGATTAATTTTCTGCACTACACTGATTTGCAATCCTGTATAAAACTGTGGAAACACTTTACTTGAAGGGGTGTGCATAAGACATGACACATGTTATGAATATGAAGGAGGTTTTATGCATGTTTATGACAACTGTCATTAAGTGTCATTCGTTTAGTTATGTCATTTTTTAATGCAAAGATTACACTGTTTGTGATGCCTTTGTTATGACATCTTGACATAAACCAATACATCATAACCTGTCAGTGTCTTTATCATGACAACTTGACATTACCAAGACACTACCTTGACATTTTAATTGTGGCATGAATTTTTTTCTGACCACTTTTTTTCAGTGGTACAAATTGAATTTATCCTTAAAATGTCATTAAATGCTAATACTCTGTCAAATTATTTTATAACAGCATCATGAATATTTTTCAATTCATAATGTGTTTCCTCCAACTGAAGGTCAGATAATAGACCATTTCAATGTTGTAAAAAAGATTAACTGGTGTTACAGAAGTAAATTCAATCATCCAATAATAATAATAATAATAATAATAAATAAATAAATAAAATTTATAAAATTGTATTTTATTGCATTTGGAGAGCAATTCACCCAAAAATTAAAATGAAAACAGTACAATAATGGGTTAAGTCATGCAGAGTTTGGTCCATATCACTGCAAAAACAGTTAAGTACAGCATTTTCTTGACATGCTCTTTTACATCATGGAAAAGTCTACCCAAGACTCCACCATAACGGCGTACACCTAACCAGTGGTGCCACTCTATCATTGTGAGAAAAACGATTTCCTCTATGACGCCATATGTGACCTTGGACCACAAAACCAATCATAAGGGTCAGTTTTTTGAAACTGACACTTATACATCATCTGAAAGCTGAATAAATAAGCTTTCCATTGATATATGGTTTGTTAGATACAACTATTTGAAAATCTGGAATCTGAGTTAAATCGCCTTTAAATTTGGCCAAATGAAGTTCTTAGCAATGCATATCACTAATCAAAAATACGTTTTTGATATATATTTACGGTAGGAAATTTACAAAATATCTTCATGGAACATGATCTTTACTTAATATCCTAATGATTTTTGGCATAAAAGAAAAAA
>JAHKKF010532135.1:0-15318 GCA_019740295.1 Labeo calbasu
TTTCAATTTTATAAAACTCTTTTTGCAAAATACAACACACAATTCTCTATGTAACACAAAAATCTAACAGGAATTATCTTGATTTCCTTTTTCAAACAAAACCAATCAAAATGCCACATTAATTCATCAGTGCCTCACACTAACACCTCACTTGTGCAAACACTCATTGCTTTACTTAACACCAACCAATCATGGCTTTAGAATTTGCCTTGGAATATGCTTTGGAATAATCACCTTTTCAAAATTATGTTTGGTTTCTGTCCAACTACACATGATTGATATACACTACCAGTCAAAAGTTTTGAACAGTAGGATTTTTTTTTTTTTTTCAGTAATTCAGTATTGCTCACCAAGCCTACATTTATATGATCCAAAATACAGCAAAATCAGTAATATTGTAAAATATTTTTACAATTTAAAATAACTGCTTTATAGTTGAATATATTTTAAAAGTAATACACTGTAATATATACAAAAAGCTAAATTTACAGCATCATTACTCCAGTCTTCAGTGTCACATGATGCTTCAGAAATCATTCTAGTATGCTGTTCAAGAAACATTTATTATCATTATAAATATTTAAAACAGTTGAGTACATTTTTTCAGGATTCTTTGATGAATCAAAAGATATGTGTCAGGGTTGTGTGTAGTAGGGAGCCGTAGGGACGAGGAAATAATGCCAATGTGCTTTAATATATATAATCCAGACAGGGAACAGGAACAAGCAGAAACAGCAGGGAAAACACACGCTAACACAATGAAAACTAACATTAAGAACCGACCAGGAACGAAGAACTGAATCAAACTTATATAACTAGGCTAATGAGACAAGGACAGGCGTAAGTGATTAAACAATGATGTCATAACAAGCAACGGAACAGGAAAGACCAAATAAGGACACAAGAGGGAAAAAACCAACGAAACAGTCCACAGGGGTGTGACACCGGGCAGGGGGGGTGAGCGCCCTCCAGGGCGAATCAGGGAGCTCAGGGAGCCATGGCGGGTCAGGGAACTCAGGGAGCCACAGTGGGTCAGGGAGCTCGGGGAGCCACAGCGGAGCATACAGTGCGGGATGCCATGGCGAATCAGGGAGCTCGGGGAGCCACGGCAGAGCATACAGTCCGGGATGCCATGGCGAATCAGGGAGCTCGGGGAAGCATGGCCAAGTATACAGTTCAGGCGGCCATGGTGGATCGGGGAGCTTGGGGAGCCATGGCCGAGTACACAGTCCAGGTGGCCATGGTGGATAAGGGAGCTCGGGGAGGCATGGCCGAGTACACAGTCCAGGCAACCATGGCGGATCAGGGAGCTCGGGGAACCATGGCCGAGTACACAGTCCAGGCGGCCATGGCGGAGCACACAGTTCATAAGGGTAGCACCTGGAGGCGCTGGCTGAGGAGGGCGCTCTGGAGGCGCTGGCTCAGGAGGGCGCTCTGGATGGCGCTCTGGACGCTCGGGCTCTGGACGGCGCTCTGGTGCTGGAGGACTGGACGGGACCAGTGGAGACGAAGGAGAGAGTACATGGGAAACAAATCCTATGGGGATCGCCTGGTCCATAATGTCTTTATGGCATATGTGGCTTGCCACATTAGAGGCCGGCGGCCTAGAGCGCAGAGCGGTGGCAGGCTGACTTGAGCGCGGAGCTGTGGTCGGCCGATTTGAGCGCGGGGCAGCGGCAGGTTGACTTGAGCACGGGAGCGGGCAGCGGCCAGAGTCCGTGAGTGGGACGCGGGTTCTGGGCTGAGGATGAGGGAGGAGCTCTGGAGAACTGGGGAGAGCGAGGGAGAACCGGAGGGAGTAAGCCTCTTGGAGCAGCAGGTGGAGGACGCTGGCTGGTGGTGAGCTGGAGCGTCCACGTGTTTTCGGATGGGGGAAAGATTACAATCCTCCACATCGACATAGAAGTTGGAATTACTGAGAGCAAGGACATAGTTAATAAATTCCGCTACGGGTCTGAAGCAATCGTCAGGAGTTACGGAGCAAAACAAGTGGTCGTCCTTTAGCCCTATCTGAAAACACGCGTTAATCATCGAGTCACTCCAACTCACCACATGTAACACGCTCAGAAATTCCTCCACATACTGCTCCAACGGTCTCTCCGCCTGTTGGATGTTCAGAAGAAAATTCTCAGCCCAGAACATCTTTGGTTTGGTCGATTCTTCTGTCAGGGTTGTGTGTAGTAAGGAGCCGTAGGAATGAGGAAATAACACCAACGTGCTTTAATATATATAATCCACACAGGGAACAGGAACAAGCAGAAACAGCAGGGAAAACAAATGCTAACACAACGAAAACTAACATTAAGAACTGAACAGAATCAAACTTATATAACCAGGCTAATGAGACAAGGACAGGTGTAAGTGATTAAACAATGACGTAATAACAAGCAACAGAACAGGAAAGACCAAATAAGGACACAAGAGGGAAAAACCAACGAAACAGTCCACAGGGGTGTGACAATATGAAGTTCAGCATTGGTCTGAAATAAAAAGCTTTTGTAACAGTATACACTATACCATTCAAAAGCTTGGAGTCAGTATTTTTATTTTCTGGGGAAAGAAATTATAGAAATTAATCATTTTATTTAAAGACACTTTAAATTGATCAAAAGTAAGGATAAAGACATTTATAATGTTACAAAGATTTCTATTTCAGATAAATGCTGTTCTTCTGAACTTTCTATTCATCAAAGAAACCTGAAAAAATTATACTGAGCTGTTTTCAACATAATAATAATAATAATAATAATAATAATAATAATAATAATAATAATAATGATAATAATAAATGTTTTTTTAAGCAGCAGATCAGAATATCTGAATGATTTCTCAAGGATCATGTGACTGGAGTAATAATGCTAAAAATTCAGCTTTGAAATCACAGGAATAAATTACATTTTAAAATATATTCAAATATAAAACAATTATTTTAAATAGTAATAATAATAGAAATACTGTTTTTGTTCTACTTTGGATCAAATAAATGCAGACTTGGTGAGCAACTGAGAGTTCTTTAAAAAACAATATCTTACTGTTCAAAAACTTTTGACTGGGAGTGTGTTTCTTTTCTTTCGTATTGTGTAATACTTTATTCACAACCACAAATTCTTACAGTAAAAAAAAAAAAAATTAAAAAAAATCTTGGTTTCAATCTTGCTTTCTCATTTACTGTGAATTTTTCAACATCTCTCTGCCAATTACTTTCAGTCTTATGCAGAAATGTACATAGGAGCTCATGAAAGAAGAGGTTTAGGTTTTGTATAACTGTGTGTATATGATATATCCAAAAATATAATATTAAGGCAAAGGTGTTAGCAACCTAAGACAAATGTTTGCTTTTGAGATGTGTTTGTGATTTTTTGAATGCAGTGCTTCATTTTGCAAGAGATGTAAGGCATTTTGCATTTTGTGTGTGCAATTCTTGGATGTGTAGTTTTGAAAAATAGAGGCAAAGTTTTGAAAATGTGTTAAGCAGTTGAAAAAAACTGTAATCGACTGACAGCCCTACATAATATAGTGTGTCTACTGTGTATATTTATTATGTATATATAAATACACACACATGCATGGATATATGTAAGAAAAATATGTTATGTTTATATATTCAATATATGTATATATAATACTAATTATATCAATAAAAATATATACATGTAAATACATGTGAATATTTTCAATATATATATATATATATTGTGTGTGTATTTATATGTACATATATTAGCTAAACAAACACGTTTATTTTAGATGTGATTAATCGCGATTAATCGTTGCACAACACTAATGTCAACTCATCTTTATACAACTGATTTCAAAGCAATTGTAACAAATTATAGCACAAGCTCTAACAAGCCAATAGTGTTATTATACATCATTGAATCAGTATTGATTCATTTCAATTCAGTAATTGTAGAGTTCATCAGTTATGCATACACACTGTATATACAGTGTATTTTTGCACATACATATCCGTGTGAGTGCTATGACAACCTGCTGTGCGCTCCACTGGACTCACTGAACAAGCAAAATCCACAAGCTAGCAGTGTTTTAAAGTGGTCATATCCGTAATCTTAAGTATTTGTAAACAATAATATTTAAATTATCATAAACTTTTAATGTAAGCCTTATTCTTATAAAGTTTGCTTCTTCTTTTAATGAGTGAGAAACTATTCTCTTCAGTAATCAAGTTGAAACATTTTGTTCATTTACTTAAAGTTGTACTAAACCTGGAACATTGTTTAAATTTGAAATTACTGAAATCAGCTTGGTATGTTGGTTTACACTAAAATTCGAAAGTATGGGGTCAGTAAAAACACAGAAAAAAAAACAGTATATTGTGAAATATCAATTTAAAAAGACTATTTTCTATTTTAACATTTTTAAAAACAATTCTGTGATGCAAAGCTGAATTTTCAGCATGAGTACTCCAGTCTTCAGTATCACATGATCCTCTAGAAATAATTTTAATATGCTAATATTCTAATTCTAATATCATTCTAATCCTTCTAAGATTTCAATTGCTATCATGTTAACAATATGAAATGTTACAAAATGCTAAACTGATAACCTGCTGTTTATGTTAAAACATTTTTCAGGATTACATGATTAATTGAGAATTTAAAAGAACAGCATTTATCTGAAATGCATTTTTCTTTGAAATAAAGTCTTTACAGCTACGTTTAATCAATTTATACAGCATTTCTGTGAAATGAAAGTATTAATGTGCGAATACTGATTATACTGTTGATTCTTATTTCAATGTATTGTGTGCTACAAGTGTCCACGTGTGTTTGATGTGCTGAGAGATTTCATTACATAATATGAGGCTTCAAATGATGAATACTAGCATAGTATTAGCTCCTTTCAAATGATGAATACTAGCATAGTATTAGCTCCTTTCTCTTAATCATTTTATCAACTTTTTTCTCAAACAAACAACAACAACAACAACAAAACAGTTGCGCTCTCCCTACAAATCTTCAAGAGGAAGAGTTTGAGGCTGTCAGTACTCAGCACTGTACGTCCTGCACAAAAGCATCCGTTTCAACCCCCACCTACGTCTGCAGCACTGCTTTACACACGAGTGATGTCATACTGCCTGTCGGGGGCCTTTCTGTCTGCTACAGAATATTTTGTGTATGCATAATGGCTCTGAACAGAGACGTCGTACGGCCTCCTGTATCTTTCTAAAGCTGTCTCACAAACCCCTGGAAAGTACATGCCATTCTCGTGGAAGGCTGCTGTGTTCTCTGCTTAACACAAACTTGGGTTGCAGGACGATCTCAGAATAATGCATTTATTCTGCATTAGTGAATGGTCTCTGTCTAATTTGAATTCCTCATGAAATTACACCAGCACAATAATTGCAATGAAAATACACACAGATAATGACTGTGCTGTTAATGCCATTAGGTGTTTCCTCAAATGTGGGCACTTTTATGTTCCATGGGATCATCTTGGAAACTTTTCACTGTGCCTTCAGCATTTATTTTTGAAACTTTTAAAATGTACTTTTTATACACAGATTTTATTATTTTACCACAGACCCAGACATTCAATCTTTAAATATGAAGATCCATCATTAAAAAGAAGAAAAGAAAAGAGAAGAAAAGAAAAGAAAAGAAAAGAAGAAAAGAAAAAAAAAGAAAAGAAATTACATTGTCAAAGCTATGATAATCTAAGCACAATATGAAATATTGTAGGATATTACAGGATTTCAATGTTCACTGGGTAAAAATGATTTACTCCCACTTTTAAGGCAAGACAGTTTCTTTCTTTCTTTTTTTTAATGCATTGGTAAAGTATGAGATTTTGGGCTTGTAGCTTTTCAATATATATATTTCAAATTAGCAGATAGAAAACATCCAAATACAAAAATTGTATTCCTAAATCATGTGTGACATATGCTGATTTATGTAGTTATAAAAACTAAAAAGAGATATGTCCTATGTAAAAACCTTTGACTGTAATATGTCAACAAAATGAAAAGTCTTTTTTTTTTTTTTTTTTCTGAAAATGTATGCAAATTAGTACACATTTAATGAGATAATTCCTCACTTGTGTATTTAAACATAACATTTCAGAAAACTGCTGGGGAAGCATGGTGATATCCCATGAGCACATTGTGTTTGTACTATGGTTTACACTTGAATTTCAATACTGGGCATTCAATACAGCTAATATCCTGCATGACAAATTGCTTGTGCACTTTGTCTTTTGTAAGTGGATTTGGATAATGTGCTAAATAATTTCAAAATGATTGATTTTTCGAATGTAGAGTATAAAATATGTAGATTCACTAAATAGTAAAACATGAATCATCATCTTGATTAATCTACAAAAATGTGTTGGATTTGAAAGATAAGAGACTTGTTTTTAAAGCAGTCAAAATAAATAGAAAATCTAAAATACAAGGTGCAAGAAGCTTTAAATGATGAATCTAATTACAGTACAACTGTATAGGCCTGTAAGTTAGTGAGTTTCTAACAAGCCAAAAGTGGGCAAAAGATTTTATTCTTCATTAAGAATATGGGATGGGTCAGATATTATTTTTAGGCTTTCCTCGATGCAGCCCATATATTGTCATACATACATGCACATGTACATATTACTAAGATATCAATATTACTATTTTTTAAAATAGAAAATAATGAAAGAAATGTATATTAACATAGGGAAAGACTGTTTAGACCAATGTTTCCTAACCTTGTTTGGTTGTTTGTACCACTACAAACCCATCAGTAAAGCTCAAATACTCCTGACACCAAATGTGGCCAGATATGTAGCATTTAACTGATATTATATTGGATATCATTTAGTATTATTATTATTAATATTATTTGTCTTACTAATCAACTAAATTTACTAATATTTTTTCTCTCCCTTTAATCAGACACCTAAGCTTGACTTTCTGTTTGACAGTTCTGGGAGAAAATATATCTGCCATTGTAGTGTTAAGAGATTATGCAAGACTCATTATTTTAATTTCTTTTTAAAAAGATACTAACATAACAAAACCTAATTCTTTTCAAGTGCCCTTGTAACATATACCTGGTTCACCAGGATCACTGATTTAGAATGTTGCAACACTTTTTGTCTGAGCTAGTTATAATTGAAAATATTAAAAGAGAAAATTTAAATTTAAATTCAAATAGAAATATTACAACTAGTAGTAAATATTTTTGGTAACCAAATTTATTTGATCAAAACTAAGTTTTCACCATACCCCACCACTGTTTCCAATGTATGCATTCTATTTCAAAATGGCAAACATACAGGAAACAGTTTAATTAAAACTGTAACAAATATAGAAATGAAAAACATGTGGGGGGTTGAATAAAAATGACTGGTAAAACTGTGAGTGCTACAGCTCACTTTATGTAACAGCCTTCATTGGTTTACACACACACACACACACACACCACATTTCTATTTCTAATATTTTTGAGCATGTATAATGACATTAATTCTAGTATAAACCCTAACTACATGATGTGTTTTATATATTATTATTTTTTTTCAATTATAATGTGTAGCCTATATAACAGATCATCATATAACATGGAAATGTTTTTACATTCACTATTTTCTCTCTCTCTCTCTCTCTCTCTCTCTCTCTCTCTCTCTCTTTCTTTTATTATTTGTTTTATAATAGTTACATTATTTTATTTTATATTTTACCTCCTAATAAAAATCTAGTCTTCTATAGTCTATTTGTGCGTGATAAGTGTTATGATGTCTGGAAGGCATCGCAGCTACAGAGCTTAACTGAGATGAGACGCACACTTTTAATGCCATCTAGTGGTTATAATTTTAGACTACGCCTTTTTTCTTGGTAACACTGTATTAGAAGTATTGCTTCTATTAATAATAATAAAAATTAAAAATAAAATATTTATTCATAAAACATTAATGCATTATGCTATAAATGACTAGTTTCTCATTTAACTAGCCTACCTTTCATTTTTTTCCATATCCCCGGTTTAATGCACCACTGTAAGTGTCTGACAGAGAGAGATAATGTTTGTTTAATGATGATTTTATACACTAAAGAATCAACAAATACATAACAATCCCCCATTTTAAACAATACATTAAAATTAAAATCATTTCAAAATAAATTTCATATATAAAGATTATTTTTGGAAGAATATCTGTTCAAACACCCCCAGTGGTACCTTTACAGAAATGCAATTTTTTATTTTGTGAAAATTGTAAAAATTGTACTAATGTGGCTTTATATGTTTTTATGACTCTTGAAAGGGCAGCATAAGCATATACCCATATTCTGATTTACTTTTTTACAGTGTCAACAATTTGTCTTTTTTTTTTCCAGACTAATATGTTCACAAGGCCAATTATCTAGTCAATATTTGGCTATTTTGACGTCATCTCCACTGGGCACATTAGAGATGGCCATGTTCTCAAATCTACCGACAGCTTTTGTATGATTATATTCACCTATATCAGCATTATATCAGCCACCCTGCCCATTGTTATAAGTCATGTAAAAACACACACCCAATTCAACACTTTGAAACTATACATCACACTTAAATGTAACTTTTTAATTTTTCATGTTTTTAAATAATATATCGAGGACATACCAGGAATTACTTGGATTTTTATGTATTTGCAAGTGGTGTTTTTATTCTCACAATCATGCTGAAACACATACATGCCAGTCAAAGTCTGGGAGAAATCAGATTTTTAAATATATTTTCTTCATGCTCAGCAAGACTACATTTAATTGATCACTGCATTAATCTGATCAAAATGGGATTGTTTCTTATGTTTATATAGTTAAAAATGTAATTTATTCCTGTAAAGGCAACGCTGAATTAACCTTATAACTAAGTATGTATGGTTTTTAAAACTTTTTAGGCATGTGAAGTTATGTAGTCTTTGTTAATTGTTTGTTTGTGAGATCATGATGGACATGGAGCACTGTGTACAAGCCTGCACAGTTACGCAGATGCCATGCTCCACAGGCTAAAGGAAGTGCCCGCTTCCCCGTTCCTGCTAGCCAAGGGAAACTCGCGTTCTGGCTCACACTCACAGAATGCGGCCAGCAAACCTGCTGCTGGGTCACACAATGTGTGTAAACAACATGACAGTGCTCTCTCAGTCACCCCGAGAGAGGCCTGACCTTCACATGGATTTGACATAGCAACACACAGCCATGCTAGCAGCAAAGCTGAGCTTGTGTGTGTTGTTTATTTGATGTAGGATTAATATCAAAGATGCTTATGGTGAATTTGGTGAGATGCATGCAGCAAACACAACATGAACTGGGACAGTAAATTTCCATGTGAATACCATCTGAGAGTCTTACATTCTTAAAAGGCTAATATCAGCACATGTTGTGCAGTGATGCATGGACTGCTATGCTAATATGATGCATTATAAATGCAATTTGTTGTGATGCCATGATACTATGAAAGAATCCAGTGTTTATAATTTATTCTAGCAATGCTAGACATTTCGTGCTTGACAACGAACGCTTGAATTCATGCTGTGGGAGCCAAAGGAGGCTCCTATGTCTGAGTCCTTCTCTTTCTCATGCCATGTGGGCTTAAAATATAGTGGTTTACTCAATGGTGTTAGTATTCTGACAGAATAATGTAGCTTGAATAAAACAATTCAGCACATAATCCAAAGAGACTTAAAATTTATATGAAAAAAAAAACTATTCAAATTTTTGCCATTTTTTTCCCCCAAATTGTCTATATTAATTACCAGTAAATTTATAGTACATACAATGTATTTTTGCTGTTTCTATATTGGACAACTATTTGAGAAACATGTTTTTTAAAAGTCAAAGGGTTTGTGTGATTGGAAATCTGAGATGTGAGATTCTGCATGCAGCAAGGGGCGGGCTTTTGAAAGTATCTGTGTTTTCTCTCACTCCTTCATCACTCTGAGCGGGTTTCTCTCACGAGTGAGTAAACGGAAAACATGGAGTGAACTGAGTGATCACAGAACACTATGCCACTCCACTCCTGTATGCTCCAATCCAGCTGTCAGTCAGTGAACTGCTTGATGACACACAAAGATTGATGCTGATCATCACAATCGTGCCGGTATTCAGTACAACAACCCTCTTGCCAAAAATGTGATTAGAAGCTGTAAAATACAGTTTTCAAAAAACCATAATACAATGCTTGGCTTGTAACATTATTATTAAAAAGTCCTGTCAACCAGAGTTACCAGTGCTTTACCTTTATCTATTTATCTATCTATCTATCTATCTATCTATATATATATCTATCTATTTATCTATCTGTGCAGCAGTTCATTTATCTCAAACCATTTGTTTGCTGAGTTAAAATTGTCCTTATTATATATAATACAAAGGGGAGGGGTTAAAGTAGTGTATCAATCATTTCTGCCTATTGGATCCAGAGGAACATATTCAGAGAATCTGATGGAAAATAAGTGGTTAATTTTTAAATACTATTATGTTTTGGCGTGTACATTCTTGGGGTCTCTTAGACCCCATTCATGACACTAAGTCAATCTCAACAATGGCTTTGAAATACTGCGTAAGCTCCATGTTAATGTATGTGCTGGTGCAGTCAAAGATTTTCTGAAATGACCCCACCATGAGAAGCCAGTCTAAGGATGGAGGAATTAGCTCATACCTTGTTGAAGGGAATCCTCGGTGCCCGCAAGCTCCCCACCGCCACCACCACCACCGTCGTCTGGAGTTTTGCGTTTCTTCGACATTGGCGGTCTAATATGACGCGTTCTCTGCTGTCTGTTTGTTCTTGGCTCAAAACGGATATAGGAATGAGGACGATAAACACTCACTTGTCTGGACAAGCACATAAAATTGGCAGGATGTTGACAGTTGAAACCTTCACAAAGCACGATCCCCATTCATTCAGGCATCCACAGTTTCCAATTCTCTCCACTACGAGACAAACGCAACGGGAGCAAAAGTTGGCATGGTGCGTGAGTGATGATGTGTGTGTGAATTAAAAAAAAAAAAAAAGAAGAAGAAGAAAGAAAGAAAGAAAAGAAAAGAAAAATGAAAACCCTGAAATATGTTAAGCTTCAGGCTTAAAGCATAAGAAACACGCACGGATTTTTCTCTGACAAATGAGAGATGTTGCTACAAAAGTGATTTGCGCATCACGTGTGCCCGGGATTATACTGAAGCAGAAAAGTACGCATCCACGACAGTTTGCAACTCAAATCGCGCTCGTCTCTTCGCAGAAGCAAGAACACCCAGGGTGTTGTTGACCATGTTTTTGTGATACACACCAGTACTAACATTTTCAGATATGTTAGAGATCTCGATAACCACTGTGTCCAGCTGCCAGTCAGTCGAGATCGCCTTACAGCCGGTGAACTTCTTGTGAAGGAGCTGCAAAGAGTCACCGTTGTCTGCCACTCAGGTCAACGCAAAACAAGTGTTATCTAGGGAGATTTTTGCTTTTTTGTCTTGGTCCAGTTTAGAGCGCTAATGGAGCACCAACTCGTCAAATACTGGACGGACAGAACAAAACACTGTACCTTTGCTCTTACACAGAGATCTTCTGTCCAGCGATGCATTAGCAGTGTTCGTCTTATGTTGAGCACGCTCTTCTCAAAACTTCTTAGTCCGGTTGCTAGGAAACCACGGAGTGACCAAACGTTCGTGATTTTAGCGCTCTCTTGGTTTTAAGTGACTTAAACTTTGCGCAGAGGTAGTTTTCGTAGTTTTTCGAGCGTAAACGTTCTGTGTGTTTTGGTGGCACGAAACAGTTTAAGAGTTCTGTATAAATAAAGGCTCCATCATCAGCTGCATCATCAGGACTCCAGCTTTTCCATTCAAGAGACAGATGACGTCAGTAGCCTCCTCCGCAAATGGTGCCAAGGCTACAGCTTAGATTGACTCAAATGATGAAGTCGTGAATTTTACGCAAGCGACATTCACTTTAACATTCGAAATGACCTTGTGTGCTGGCTCTAAAAGCCAGAATTTGGTAGAAAACAGCCCAAGAAAAGTAAAGCAGAGAAAGTTACAACCAGATAATTACTTTGTTTGCAGTACTTACACTGGAGCTAATTTAAACATGTTTTAACTCTCATGTACAGTAAATAGTTGCACTGAAACGACTTATCAGTTTCCTGACATATGATTTGCATGGCCAGTATAATTGCACACCACCGCACCAGCTTGAATGTTTTACTTGCTTGATCTGGCAACACTGGTCTCAGGATTTTAGTGACGTAAAATGACAGCTGTTACCCGCCCGCTGAGTTGTTTCCAAAAGTCAAAAATTGTCT
Source organism: Labeo calbasu (assembly GCA_019740295.1). NCBI lineage: Eukaryota > Metazoa > Chordata > Actinopteri > Cypriniformes > Cyprinidae > Labeo > Labeo calbasu. The sequence continues at coordinate 12,277 of JAHKKF010532135.1, forward strand.
TCAATTGTCTTAAACGTGTTTTCAATATTGCACTCTTCACCAAAACAATTAGACAAGTTCACAAGTTCAGTCAGTGTGAACACCTGTTGAGGCGCTAAGCAGCATGTTTATTATAAAGTTGTTTTTCAAAATAATTCATGGACGAAACGGCATATTCGTACGTTTTAATAGGTGTGACTAATGCGACTGTTGGGCAAATAATTTCTGATCTTTAGCAACAGTCTAGCAATTTAGTCAAATAAGTTACATACGTTCTTTAATTAAAAAAAAAAAACAAAAAAAAAAAACAACAACAACAACAAAACAATAAAAGCCACTACTGTGTAGTGTAACTTGGGTTCGTTCGTAATCCTGAATATAATACACATTAGTAAATCTACATTTTCTATTTAACAGGTTACATTGTCATTTGCTGTGAGAGGACTCGAGCACTGCGAGTGACGTTCGCCTTCAGTGTTTTCTGTGGGCAAACAGGCTGCAAGCGCTCCCCCCTATTCACTGCAGCTCTATTGACGTCAGAGCTGCTTGCGTCAATGCTCTCTTTGACAGAAAGAGTTTTTTTCCCTTGGATCCTAATAGGATTATTATAGAAAAATGCCCACAGGCCTTTTCAATGCTAGTAAAACCGCATTTTCAGCCTCTCGTTTGATGCATTATATTAAAATGTGAAATATAATGTATAGTCTATTAAAATGTGAACTATAACTAGCCTATAATTAATAGTCTATGTGAAATATTCTCTCCAGACCCACGTGTAAATAAGAAATCTACTATTCACAATATATAGAATTAGAACTAAGGCAAATAAAAAAAGCCTTATGAGTATAAATGTCTTATGTGTTTCCTAGGGGGTCAGCATATTTCTCCTACCTCCCTCTGAGAACACATTTGAAAGCAGAATTAATCCTTCCCGTGTTAGTACACAAACCTATGACGTCAATTGGTTTTTGAGGCTTGAGTACTCTCCAGTTTAGCACCATACTCTTGAAGATATATTGACCAGTTCATAAGTGATTTGCAGACCTATCCCTTTTTCACAGTGCTTAGAAGTAGCTTAATTAAGTTCATATTCTGATTTTAAATACTACACCACTGACCAAAGTTATTTAGTTCATTTCACTGATTTTCCAGACAGGCTTTCAGTCTGTTCATTAAGCCCAAAGAAAAATTAAGTTTTACACAAGACGCTTACAACTAAATACATGTACAGTGTACAGTAGGCTATTTGATAGCGTGCGTGAACACAGGTGGTCGACGCACTATAAAATTTCACCTTTGCCATTGTCTGCGTTATTTCTCTCCAGAAATTAAATGCAATAAAAATGTCTTTGTACTTGTTTAAACAAGACTTTTCTATTAACTTGTTGTTGCGTCTTTTCTTTTTTCACTGTGAAACAATGGCTCGGGTACAATATTCAAGCTGAGCTTACAGAGAGCACGGTCAGGAAAACCTGATGTACAACATTACGTGTGTACTATGCTACTGATGAAATTAAAGTCTCACACTAAATGTGTGCAAAAACCAGCAATACTTGCTAACCATTGCACCTGAATGTGTCTTTATGAGTGACCTGTTTCAACCTCACTCTGACCATCACTAATGGTCTGAATGAAAAGAATAATAACCTTCTGCCTCAAGAAGTCATGCCCATGTCCCTGGAAGTGGAACCTCTGCACATATAAAAGCGACGCTTTTAATGTATGCTGTTGGTTCATTATAGGGTATATTTGTACATACACTGCCAACATACATTAATGTTCAAACAACAAGAAAATACCATACCCTAGCCTAGTCAGGTGTACTGTGGAAAATTATCCAAACCTCATATCTCTATTATATTTCGCTATTATTATTTTAAATTAGTGCTATGAAAACCATTCAAATAAGCTTGTGACTAAACCTCGTAATGCCATTGGATCCTCAAACTGTCAGAAAAACCTTGTAACTTCACCCCGCCTCCATTCAGAAAGAAGCGCCACACACAGACTAAAGGCAGATCTCCGCTTGTTAGCAATGCAAGGGTAAATAAATAACTGATGTTTGAGTAAGTACAGTGTTTTACTTAGTCAAACACTATGTCTGTAAAGGCTAATGTTTTTTGCATTTGAAGAGCGGAGAAGAGTCTTAGCTTTTGCCATCTTGTGTGTATACTTTTGGTATGTTTCAAATATCCATATAGCACTTCGTCGTTTATATCATGAGATTTTGGCCAAGTGTATTAAACGACAAGAAAAACTAAGCGGCCATATAGCTACAATAAAAGTTATAAACTGTAAGTTGATGAAAGTGTGTAATGCGATGCACTTGCTGCCTCAGATACAAAAAAAAAAAAAAAAAAACTGCCATACCCTATGGTTTTGTGAAATGCCGCCCTGCCTGAGGCTAGTTCTAATATACTAGCTGTTTAATATTTGGGGTTATTTCTGTTTACTTTTGGAGTGTCCATCATTGGTTTATTGAATACACTTCATTACAAAATTTTCGTGAGTATTGTAATTGTTTTTCAAACCATGTTTCACTATTCACAGTTGTTGGGGTTTAATATAGGTCTGCTAACAACGTTCGCATACTAGTGCAGGTTTTTTGCTTTGTGGGCTTCACTGCTGTTCGCAGTCAGTGTAGTGTGTGTGTGACTTTACCTGGTATGCCAAAGGTTTTATGGCTTCTCAGTGCTGCAGGTTTTGTCAATCAGCAATGGACCCTCATGATGGGCATATAGGGAATGCCCTTTCCCCTTCAGTCGTTTCACTACGACGTTACATATGGGAACTCGCTTGAGAGTCCAATCATCTCCAAGCCTTATTCAAAAGGCCAATGAACATTCATGAACATYGGCGAGTGGTATTTGCATGCCGAGCCACTCCCCCGTACATACGGGTATATAAGATGGCGGCGTGCAACCACTCATTCAGACTTTTGCTTTTGGAGCCTCGTCTCTGAGCCAAAAAAAAAAAAAAAGAAAAAGAGTTCCTGAGTTTCCCACTCTCTCTGCTGACGTGCTGCCAAACAACTGAAAGAGCTTGCTTTTAAAAGAGCGTTTG
>JAHKKF010532136.1:0-15767 GCA_019740295.1 Labeo calbasu
GGGGATCCACAGAAACAGATGGAGAATGAAAATACTGATGATGAAAACCATACTTAATCCCAAATAAACCCATAGCTCCACGTTAATGCGCTTTATTACCTTAACATTCAGTTGAATTCTTTGTTCTAATGAAGAAAAAAAAAAACAGGGCTTGTTTTGAACATTTCCCCCCCTTTCTTGTAGTTGGGCAGAGCTCTTGCATATTTCATTTTGTTTTGGCGGGAAACCATCGCATGACCAACCTCCTATTCCGATTATGGAGTAGGGTTTTTAGATCTTAGATGTTTATAGAGCAATTTTGGGGGTATTACATTTCCCAAACGTCGTTGGCAACTACAATAATGGTCCAATTGTTAATATTAGTTAATTGCATAGCTAACATGAACAATGAAAAATACTTAGACTGGTTTAGTCACATTTTTAGATACATTACCAATCAAAACTTTTTGAACGGTAAGATTTTTAAATGTTTTTTTTAAATAAGTCTCTTCTGCTCACCAAGCCTGCATTTATTATTTCCAAAATACAGCAAAAGCAGTAATATTGTGAAATATTTTTACTATTTAAAATAACTGTTTTCTATTTGAATATATTTTAAAATGTAATTTATTCCTGTGATCAAAGCTCAGTTTTCAGCATCATCCCTCCAGTCTTCAGTGTCACATGATCCTTCAGAAATCATTCTAATATTCTGATTTGCTGTTCAACAAAAGTGTATTACTATTATCAATATTTAAAACAGTTGAGTACATTTGTTTCACAATTCTTTAATGAATAGAAAGATCCAAAGATCAGCACTTATCTTAAATAAAAAGCTTTTGTAACATTATACACTATACCATTCAATTGTATTTATTTTTTATTTTATTTATTTATTTATTTTTTGGAAAGAACTTTTAGAAATTAATACTTTTATTTAGTAAGGATGCTTTAAATTGATCAAAAGTGATGATAAAGACATTTATAATGTTACAAAAGATTCTATTTTAGATAAATGCTGTTCTTCTGAACTTTCTATTCATCAAAGAAACCTGAAAAAAAATCTACTCGGCTGTTTTCAACATCACATTACAACATGTTTTTTGAGCAGCAATTATGTTATATATTTTAATTATATAACAAATATTATAATGATTTCTGAAGGATCATGTGACTTGAGTAGTGATGCTAAAAATTCAGCTTTAAAAAAAAAAATAAAAAAAAAAAAACAGGAATAAATTGCATTGAAAAAAATATTCAAATAGAAAACAGCTATTTTCTATAGAAAAAAAATATGTCAAAATTTTTTTCTGTACTTTGGATCAAATAAATGCAGGCTTGGTGAGCAGAAGATATTTCTTTAAGAAACAAAAAATCTTACTGTTGAAAAACTTTTGATCAGTAGTATATGTTTATGATTCTCTATTGTTTTACGTTTCAGATTTAAACAGCATTAGAATTAGTAAGTCTCATTCATTTATATAAACCCATTGAAAGAAAATGACTGACAACGCTAATTGTTTAGAGTCATTCCTTAATACAAATAAACACTGTTAATATTATTATGATTTATATGAGAAACATAAGAAAATATGAGAAACTCATTTCTTTATTTAGTGACAAACCTGAATTATTATTATTTTTTTAATGATAAATACTGAAATGATTAGACTGAAAAATATTTTTAGCGATGTCGTCCAGCCCTGATATGGAGCTAAAAGATGAGGTAACCATCACGGTCTCCAAGGCAACAGCAGAACAAGGTCACGGTGCCTTCCTCGCCTCAGCCTCCACCCTTTTTCCTCTCTCCTCCGCCTCTGCCTCTGTCACCCTCTCTAAATGTGTTGCTATGCAGACTTTGTCATGCTCAAAATTCACAGGAAGTGGAGGAGGCGTGAAAGCAGTCAAGGTTAAAAGAAAGAGCAGAGAATCAGAGACAGAAAGAACGAGAGAATAAGGAGGGAGATTGACGAACGTCCGCAGATCTGTTACTCATCCCTCCCGCATCACACGCACCCACACATCAGCGCGATCAGGAGACTCTTTAGTGTTTAGCCTTAAAAGCTCTGCACATACAGCACATAAATAAATGATGATTAACTCCCCCTGCTTTCTGATGAAATATCGGAGCAACGGAAGCCCCGGCTCTCTAGCGCAGCGAGCGGATTTCCTTCCAAAAAAAAGCTGAATAAGCCAGAACTTAATGACCATACAGCAAAAAAAAACATTTTTGGCTAATACAAATGCAAGGACATTAAGGGATTATTTTTAGCATATTATTCCCACAAATATAAATATGTTATGCTGTTACACATAAGGAGAATACAGACCGGGAGGGGTAGATATTAGGGCTAGGCAAGAAGGCTTAAATTATATATATATATATATATATTAATATTGCCAAGCTCCATATTAGAGTCAGGCTGTTATGGCTAAAAATATTTTTCAGCCTAATATTTTCAGTTATCTCAATATTCACGAAATTGCTCTCAAATGGTAAAAAAGTTATTTTTTTTAACTTGATTTTAGTTAAGTTACATTATTTTATTACTTGATTTAACATTAACTTAAATAAATAAAAAAAAAAAAAATTATATATATATATATATATATATATATATATATATATATATATGAGACTTTATATTATATATATATATACTTTTAATTTAGCAAGTTGCCAAGATAACATTTTCCATTTTTGTTTAGTTTAAGTACTAAAAACAAACCAAAACTTAATTAAAATGATATAGACATTTAAATACACATACATACACAAATGACAATAACACAAAATCACTAAAAACTAATATATATATATATATATATATATATATATATATATAAATAATAAATCCTGATTCAAAATATTAACAAAAANCTAATATATATATATATATATATATATATATATATATATATATATAAATAATAAATCCTGATTCAAAATATTAACAAAAAACACAGTAGTACAACAATGATACTAAAATAACTTTAGTATTTGAAACTTTGAATATATGCAACAACAAAAAAAAAAAAGGAAAAAAAAATTAAATAAAAAATAAAAAAAGACAAGCAACTACTTCTACAAGATTTTCAAGGGATTCTACTCTAAATCATAGTTTTGAATTGATTAAAATTAATAATTCAACCATTTCAAAACTGTCCATGGAAATGAATCATATACTTATAATTTGTTCTGTGAAACACACAAATATATTTATTATTTTCATTATACACTTAGAAAAGTACATACAAAACTCATGAACATTCTTTCTTGTTTCACAGAACAAATAAAGTCATACAGGAAACAAGATGTGGGTGTTAAAGTCACTATCTTAACATTCAACACTGGAGAGACAAAGAAGGGTAGTGGATCTAATCTAATGGCAGGGTCTTTAAGAATCTTAATGGCCAAATAAAAAGAGCATTAAAATCATCACGATATTAGATTGTGGATATGCAGCATGCTCATGAAAAAACATGTGCACAGCCCAATGTTCAAAACAGATCAGTGGCATAAACAGCTCATGACGTAGAGCCTGCTCATGCTAATCCAGTAAAAACACAATGAAAAGAGCCATAACCCATGATTCCAAACCACTCAACAACAGCATTACTGAGCTTGTCCAAGGGTGCGGCTATTTCTAGGAAAACAATCAACAATGAAACAATGGTGCGAGGGCCATCTAAGGATGAACCAACTATAGATAATGGGAAAGAGGAGTCAAGGGTTTGGTCTTTAAATGAAACTAAAGCAGCAGGTGGAATACAGAGGGAATCATTTAGGAGGAATTGTTTTCTGAAGCTGGCAGGGCGTCAGGTTGGGGGGATGGGGCATCCTGGCTGTCAGAAGCCATCAGAAACATGCACCAGCACCTCTGGCAGGAAAGGAGGGGGTGGTTGGGTTCAACAAGAGATGCTGTATGTTATAAAGATTATTTTCCATTTAAAAATCTAATCATGCTCGACATTCCAGTCAAAGCCTCATATTGTTTTGTGTGTAAGTTGTTTACAATGGCATTTGTTTAGTTAGAGCATTTTCTTGAGCTAGATTTTTTTTTTTTTTTTTTTTCATTTTTTAAGTTATTTGTTTTGCACCCTGCATTTTATGATTTTTACTTGCAATTTTCTGCACCACATTATCCTTCTTGTTGCCTTCTGTTGTTTTACTCACTCTCATGTCATTCAGTGTAACACAAAATTGTAGAATGTCCATGCTGCTCTTTTCCATTAAGCAAAAGCATAAAGTGATTTTTTTTTTTTTTTTTTTTACTCAATGAACAGCCAAATACAAAAAATTAGACAGCGTCCCCTATTACTCAGACTCGACACTCACGCAGGTTGCCAGATTGAGAACAGGAACGAGCACAACTTAAAATCGAAGGGAACGAGCCTTAAGGCCGGGATACACCACGGCAACGTCAGCCAATGATGGGTTAGTTTGCTTGGTGTGTTCCACACGTCGGCTCTCGTCGGGCTCACACTGAAGGCAGTTTGCCCGAATCAACATGCTGAATCGGTGTCGAGCCCGTTGGCGAGAGTGAGAGCTCTGATTGGATGTTCAGTTTAGCAAACGAGTCAGTGCCGGAGAATTAAAGCGAAAGTGACGAAAATGAGTGAGTAAATGAAGGCGGCACAGACAGAAGGCTGTTGTTAGGCTAATGTTACGTGATTTTACGCAAGCATTTCCATATGTGAATATTTTCATAACATGAGTCGCTTAAAATTAAGAAAGTTAATAACATAACTGATATTCAAAATGGTAAGCAAGCGCCACTTTGTTTACATTTTCACATATCTGCGTATATCTCATATATCCTTGTTTCGGTTTCTCCTTTTTGAATGACACATACTGTTGATAGCTGCTGACATAAGACAGTTAATTCCTCTCATGCAGGCGCAGAAAGCACGTGTTAGTTTGCAGTTAGCTGTAGTGTTGGGTATCGTTAGAATATTATCAATTCCGATTCCGATTCTGCTTATCGATTCTGATTCTTTTCGATTCCCAGTTTCGATTCCAATGTGAATAAAAGATGATATCAAGCATATTTATTCTGTTAGCTGCAGCTGAATACCATGAACAAAAATTAACAGGCTACATAAAAACAAGATTCACTTAAGAGCTGTTTGCAAAATAGAGCTGCGTGACTCTGGATAAATTGGGTTGTTGCGGTTTTGTTTTGTTTTTTTGTTTTTTTTAAATGGAAGTTGTGGTTCTATTCTGAAAAAAAACAAAAAAAAACATTAGCCAACTAAACAAAATCACATGTAAGCCACATGTAAGCTTGACAGCCCATTCACTTCATTGTATGGAAAAGAGCAACGCAAACAATTTTCCAAATTTCTTCTCTTAGCGCTGGACAAAAAAAAAAAGAAAGTAATGAAAGAAACCAAACCAGGACAGAATATGCATTTTGGATGAACTATTCCTCTAATTTTACTCCATATATATTACAGGAGCCATGACATAGAGGCTTATAAAAAGGATTTATAAAGGACTGATAATATTCAACTGCATATTAACGTCATATCAAATCAGTAACACACTTTTAACAGGTAAGGGAAAACATTCTTTAATCAGTCTCAGTACTAAGGCTGCCCTCGACCAAAGATTCCTCAGGTTGACTAGTAGTCGTTCATTTTAAGCAATTGGTCAAATATTAATAAACCATTTAAATCATATGCATAAAGCTTGTCACAGCACACCGACAGAAGTAATGATTATGAATGTGTCTGGAAAAATAGTAAGGACGCTGCATTAACATTTTAATAATTTATTGATAAACTAGTGCTTTCTTTGTTTTTCGGCTTAGATGAAGTCTCTCTTCATCTCCACAGCAGTGGATGAGCCTGAATGCATGTTTCATGCGAATTAAATAATTTGTGGATATTTGTTTTCCATTTAACTTGGTTCATTTGAATGTAGACATTTCGCTCTCTATATTTTTCATGTCTGTAAGGCAAGTGTACACAGAATTTCGGTTAAATTAAATTTTTTTTGACACGTTCAAGTTTACAGAGACCAAGACAGCGCATCCTGTTTGCTTTCATTATTTTACAAAAGCACAATGTTTTGTTGTTATTGAGAGTGCCCACAAATAAACGTAGAGTCTTCACCGATTCGAAAGATGTATTACTATTATCTGTATGAACAAAAATGACGGAGTATTATAGTATAAGAGCAAGTGACCGCACCAGCGCCTCCATCTGTCATTCAGTAAGCACGCTACTATTCAGCTTCCACACTCCGCACAGACACTTCAATAGCGCACATTTTTCTAGGTTAACATTAGATTGAGCGACTATGTAAAGTTGCTACTACTTCTACTACTACTACTATTTCAGATGATAAGCCATAACGAGCGTTTGGATGTCCTGCCCGATGTACTGTATTACCTCATAGACCAGCCGTTAATGATCTGTCTGTCACAGACTCCGTGACTTTGCCACTTCCTGTGGATTTTTTCATTTTGTTTTTCTGCAACTAAGTGACCAATAAAATTTTGGTCGACCTCTTCTCGTAGACTAATGGTTAGTCAAGTATTAAGGGGCAGCTTTTCTTTCAGAAAAAAAACAAAACCTGTCACTGGGGCGGTAAATTTTCAAAAGATACAGCTTCGTACCAAAAGTGTCCATATTGGTACCTTAAAGGTACATATTAGAAGCTAAAAAGTACATTAAGTATACCTTTGAAAGGTACTGCCCCAGTGACAGCCTTTTTCCTGAAAGTGTAGGTTGCCACAAAGAGCCCAAACAAAGAAACAGATCTGGATACGCAAAACGCCTTTTAAACGTCTTTGTTATAGTATCAGATATAGAACTTTACTGGGCTCATGATGGCGGTGGAAAAACAAGCAGCCGTTTGCATGACACTGGGAGAATGGCGCTCCAGCAGGGGATTAGTGCCATATGGTGAAGGCCAACAGCCGCAAGGCCATGAGTAAATAACAACATGTTTTCATTCAGGGAATTCAGCTCCCCATGTGTACACAGCCCAATCCCACCCAACAAACATGAACTGAGAGAGAGAGAGGGTGTCACAGTCTGACACGCTGCCATTTGGAGACAAACTTTTGACTTCCACTGAAGTGGTTTTTAAACTGGCATTTGAGCAAATCTAGTTTGGCTGACTCATCATACGGTAACTTTAGCATCACATATCTCAGGTAGAGCCCATACAACATATGCTGCACCATCCGGCTTAACTAGCTGAAAGACTACAATAACAGTGTAAATATTGTTTCTGTGGAACTTTTTTTTTTTTTTTACCTTTTACGGTTGCCAAGCAACATGGCACACTTTGTCGTGCTGAAATCATTGGAATGAACAACCTCTCACTACCTTATTTTACAACATCTACAACCATGGCTCATAAAATCACATTTCAGTGTTGGAACATAAATTTGGAATATAAATTTCGAATAGGTGTTTCCTTACCGTGCAAATGGAATGTAGGAGATGCTGTACCTAAAAACACAAAAACACACAGTATTAATACCTAATGTCCCATTAAAAGCTTAGCAGATTCAAAAACAAAATCTGAAAATAAAGGAGTAAATCCATAAGTACGTCATAGATGGCAGTTACAGCTTGCTTTTAAAGTAATGAAATGATATAATAGATGTGCTTTCATTGTGAGTTCAAGCATTTTATGCTTACCAAGGCTACATTTATTTGACCAGAAGTACAGAAAACAACGTAGACAAACAAACAAAAACCAAAATATTATTACAATTTAAAATAACACTTTTCTGGTTAAATATGTTTTAACACATCATTTATTCCTGTGTGGCAAAGCTGAATTTTCAGCATTATTACTCCTGTCTGCAGCGTCACATGATCCTTCAAAAATCATTATAATATGCTGATTTGCTAGTAAGAAGATTTCTTATTATTAACAATGTTGAGCTTTATGTGCTGCTTATTTTTGTGGAAACTTTTTTTGAGGATTATTTGATTAATGGAAAGTTATTGTATTAGAAATAGAAATATTATGCATTTATTATGGATTATACTGTATATTGGTAACACTTTACAATACGGTTCATTAGTTAATATTAGTTAACTACATTAGTTAACATGAATTAAGAATGAACTTCTACAGCATTTGTTAATCTTAATGTTAATTTTTTAAACACATATTTACTAATGCATTTTTAAAAACACAAGTAGTGTTTGTTAACATTAGTTAATGTACTGTGAACTAACATGACCAGACAATGAACGACTGTATTTTTATTAACTAACATTAACAAAGATTAATACATAGTGTAATAAATGGATTGCTCATTGATGGTTCATGTTAGTTAATATAATAGTGTTCACAAACGTCACTTTATAATAAAGTGTTAGAGTAATATTTTGTAATATTATTCAATCAAAAAAAGGAAAAGAACATACAGTCTAAATTATGTTAAGCCTCAAGTGTAAACTGATTAAAAAATTGATTAGGGATTTGTTACACACAACTGACTTCAAATGAAATGCTAATGTACTGACAGCTTCTCAGAAATGTCTAGCATCAAGGAATCCTCCCTACAGATTTCCCAGTATCCTCTTCATACATGTGGTTCAAGCGGTTGCCAGAGTGACTGCTGTCAGAGGAAGGCTGGCCACCGCACTGTCTGTGTCACAGTGTGAAGGAAGAGAATGTCCCAACAGTGAAACTGTTGGCAATTATATGGCCAATAAAATCTGGCCCATTGACGTGTGAAAAACTCGGCAGGCAAGAGCGCTCAAACAGCCATTCTCACACACACGCACACAGTGTTACCTCCCTGTTCATCTGACTATCTATCAAACCAGTAATGGTGTGTAAAACACTATATAACCTTCGAAGTTCAAGGCCTTTTGAAACTTTTCATAAACTTTCAGGCAAAACTCTGTCAAACCAACATTCAAAGTTTGTTTTGAAGAACTTCTCTTTTCTAGTTCTAACAGAGAGAAACCATGTGTGAGGAATGCATATAAAGTTAGACATTTAGGTTTAATGTAGCAAATAAAAAACAATTCACAAACACACAACATTCCTCTCTTGTCTTGTGGAGTTTGTTGTAGAGTAGTGAAGCGGTGAGCCCCGTCCACCTGGTTCAGCACCTGTGCGCTGCTCGTGGCCAAGTGAAGGGGTCAGGACACGCTTAGAGGATCAGATTATTTTTGCTGCCCAGTTCCACTTAGCTGCTTTAGTGGCACGGGAATACTGCCCATCTGCCCGTCTCTCCCTATCATTCTTGGGCAGTGAGTAGTTTTTAAGAGCTCCCTCTTTTAGTTTGTGTGAACGAACTTACAGTTGGGGGGAACATACACTGAAAGGCTGAGCCCATGAATATTAATATGCTTGTGCTGATTGTTCCACACTGTGCCATTGATGATGCTGATGTTTCACACCGATCAATGGCACATTACTGTTAGCACTGCAAAGCATTAAAGGGGTCATGACATGAAAAACCAAATTTACCCTTGATCTTCTTTCCTTGACAGAGAAGAGGTCTCTGTATGCTTAATACATCCTTGCAAGTTTCATAACTTTATGCATTTATGTTATAACTCTCAGAAAACGCTGCCTCCAGAGCAAGATATTGAGAAACAGTCTTCTTCTCACCATAAGCCCGCCTATTGGTGTTCAATCTCTTAACGGCTGACACCTTATTACACTGAATGTGAGTGGTGCGTTGTGTCAAAATTACAATCACTGCCGCTACCTTGTCTACACTGGATACAGTATACAGATGTGTGTTTGTTTTAGGACACAGTCCATGCGCTTGAGTCTGTTATCAATAGGACAAATGGAGTGAAAGAATGTCGCTTTGATGCATTTAGTTTAAACAGCTCGTTCGTGTCTTTGTACAGATATCAGAAGGATCCCAGTGTAAGGAACAAGTGGATAGTTTACTTTAATGGCATCCCAGATTATGTCAAAGGATTTTTCGCATGACGTTTTATAAACGAGGCATAGTGTCATGGAGGGTTCACAAAGAAACATTTGTTAAAAGATGAAGCGGTATTAGATCTGACTGCAGCTGCATCACAAACTGTAAGTAAATGATTTTATAATGCTTTGTCTGGAAATTATTGTTTTATTTTGATCATGTTGACAAAACACTCACATGCAATAGCGGGGGGCGTTGATACTGTTTTCTATCCAATGGCATTAGCCAATCATAACAGTGGCCGATTACTGACCTTAAAGGACACGCCCCTTAAAACAGGTCGTTTTAGACAGAGGATCAGAATGAGGGTTGAAAATAATAATTTTCCATGTATTTGTTTTTTTTTTTGTGCAAAAAAACTTCATCTTCAAACTTCAAACTATCATAAGTAAGCCTCACAGAACATATTAAAACAATAAAAAAAAAAAAAAAATCCATGTCATGACCCCTTTAAAGTGAAACAGATATGCAGCATTCACATGACATTCATCAAACTGATTCTGAGAGCTGCCAAGGCATTTTTGTGGGGTTGCTAAGGTCTTCTTGTTGGCTGCTTGGGCACTGCTAGGTGGTTTTGGGTAGTTGTTAGGGTGCTAGTGGTTTTGGGGGGTTGCCAATGCCTTTCTTTGCGGTTGCTAGGATGGTCTCTCTATTATAGTCTCTAGATATGGCCCTCCATCAGTGCAGGTTGAAAATGCTTGCATTTTATAATTATTTTGCTAGTTTCTTGACAGAATGTTTTACTTTAGTTTTAACGAACAACATTTTCCATCAGTTACACCCACGACATTCTACCTACAGTAATCACTCCTCTCATTAGTCACATCACTCTCCCTGATCATGGCTCTATTTTTGGCCCACTTTCTCACCTTGCCAAGGATTTAACCACCTGCCTCTAAACCTGCAGCCAGACATTAATGACAAATTGCATGCATGGTTTAATTAACAGGTAATCAGCCTACACTAGTAGAGATGCCCAGGCAGCAGGGTTCCAGGGAAGAGCAGAGCAAGCTGCTAATTCATTTTAGGTACCCTGGGCACAGCACTACCAAAAGTGCTCAGGTCTTTAGCTGCTAGAGAGATTTAGGATTTGGCCTAGCAGTTAAACTCCAGGATATGCTTCTGGACACACTTATACAGATACACAAACACAAATATCATGATATCACATGTACAATTAAACCTTATCTTTGGATAAAAGGTCAGCAGGCTGGGCTAGCACACATGATGATAATGTGACATTCAAATGTCAATCTAAATAAAACGTGTGATTTCTATAGTGTGCAGAATCAAATATAACTAAAATAATTAAATTAAAATTGATTCATTTATAAGATGCCTTTTAAAATAATATAAATTATTTGTAAAAAATGGGAGGTCTGTACAGGGAGTACAAGTACAGGGAGATCTGTACTTATTATTAGTTTTTTGTGAACAATGGAACAATAATGAAAATGTACTTTCTGTGAAAATCTTTTTGAAACCACCATTAACATGTAATCTGCTGAACATAAGTACAATAACAAAGTTTTTCAGATTTTTTCACCTACCATGTCATTGCCAAAAATTGCAAAATGCAGAAGATGATCGCCAGACCCTTTTTGCCCCACTGCAGGGCAACAAAACAAATAAAAGATGAGTCATGTACATTATCTCAAGTAAACAGTCAACTGAATATCAGCAATAAAACCTGTTGTATAGGAAGCTTACCCAAAACACTGCACATAATGTCAACACAAGGAATAGCTGGGGGAAAAACACACACAGGATAAGAAACCATGATCAAATAACCATAACGCATAGCAAAATAATTTCCAATTAATCCACATAATATTATAGTAGTGAGTCAAACATGCATTATTCTCTTTATGGTTTGGTGTAATCCAGAGTAATTAAATAGCTCTAGTGTAAAATTTTTAATCTTTAATGACAAGTGCAATCATAAACAACACCATAGAAGGTCTAAGATTCCACACAGTGCCCATCATACTTCCGCATAGAAACATGCAGCAATCATTTGACAGTATAACATATAGTATATCATATAACAAACCTCATTTCATTGTGTAAGTGTGAACAGATTCAGACCAAAAACAGATTATAGGAGAAAGTATCACACAGAGCCGCTGTGATTTTTCTGGATTACTACAGCAGTCCTTTGAATCTCTTAATGCCTCGTAGTCCATTTAAGAGCCTCCAGATTTGTGACTGTAAAAGGCTGAAGCATTCCCTCTGGCCTGGTAGCCTGCATGTGCATATCTGTAATGTCCCAGGCAAACTGTTTCCTATGTAGCTATACTAGCTTCATTGACTTGTCATTGCTACTCTCAATATTCTGTGTCTGTTTATTTATCATTATGACTTCAAAATATGTTGTGTGATATTCATATATTATCTGAAACAGTGCAGCATGAGAATATTTTTTATTTTTGAAAAAAACTTCTTGTAAAATGTCTTTGAAAATTATGTTTGTGCATTTTTTTTTCTTAAATAAATTCCATTTGGTATGGCATTTTGTTATCTAATATAATGACAAGCTAAAAAGAACATCTAATAAGAAGAATATCTAATAAGGATGAGTCAACTGTTCTGCTACGAGGTTAAATTCCCCTTTCCAAAATGTCTTTCTCATTAGCTCTCCAGTGCTGACGCAGTGTGGTGGGCCAGAGGCTTTCTTACCAGCATCATAATGGTGGCTATAAGCCTGGTGGGCTCAAACATTCGCTTCAGCTGTTTAAGTGGGCCCATCAGGAAACAGGTGCTGTGAAGAACAGTAACACACACAGAGATCAATTCACAAGGCACATGTATCCACTCACAGTAACATCAAAAGTGCACATTAGGTGCACTGATCAGTAACAAAAGCAAAAGAATATGGTTCTTGAAATGTATTCATGCATCTTCTCCAAAATAGTATGTAATATGTATGTTTTTGCTTGTTTGTTTGTTTGTCTGCTTTCTATACGGTCTTCAAATTCTCTAAACTATAAAGTGCATTTGTCACAATGTACGTCTCCAAGAGTAGTAATTCACCCGAAATGTATGCTTCTGAACTATTTTATATCATTATAACCAATTATTTTATCAGTAAATTAGTCAATGGTACCACAAAAAAAATAAAGTGTGTGAGCTGTACTGGTAAAAATGTTACATATAAACAGGAAACATTTCATGATATTTATGGAATATAAATGTTTGCCAGATTTTGAAAATTACATCATTTGCATGTGATGGCTCACACAATGACAGATTGTTTAGAAGTTATGAAGAATATTTAAGCAATATCCATTTAGTTTACTTTTCTTCATACATGCAGTTTGCTTAAATTAAAATGAAATTAAAATTTTGTGGGCACAAGAAAATAACTTTTCAAAGAGTTGAATTGAATCAGATCTTTAAATAGTAATCAATAACTGTAATGAAGGATCATCTAAAAATGCTTAGAACTAAACTTAAAATTAAAAATTAAATACACATTAAAATGACTGTGATATAATATTTGCTTAATTTTATATCACAAGCAAAATCTTCACAAATTTAGCATGAATATTAGTAAGCTCTTGGTTTGAAGAAGTTACACATTTTAAATCTCCCGACCTCACGGAAGCAAAATCCTATTGATTTTTCACTTGAATGACAAGAAGACACCAAAGGCACCAATTAGCATAATTCCTAAATCTATATAGCGGTTTTATTAATTTATGCTGTGAGACATCAGCAAAATCAGTTAACATCATAATGACGCAGACGGGCTACAGACTCACTGAGAGTAGATGGTCTGTGTTCAGGTCCCAGGGGGCTGAACCCATCTCCCCTGCATTACTCAAGCAACCTTAACCAGGACACATATTAGATCACAGAAACACTAATGTATGAGCCAGCCATGATGTCATCCTCTCTCCTACGAGAGCAGGCACTGAGGGCGGCCATAATCTGACATTTTCAAACATGGTCTACCAGTCTACAGAAGAAAAAAGGGCTTGCTCCCTTGCTTTTCCTCTAACCTACCATATGAGTTACTTCAAGCTAAATGCCAAAAATGTAAAGTCCAAGACATGAACGATCTGAACTCACAAAACCGGTCAAGAATATGCTCAGGTCATTTTTTAAAAGTAAGAAATAAGAAATGATATTTTTCCTCAAAAAAATGAAGCCTATTTTAGGATTTTTGTGAGATTTTCATGACAATTGAGCAAACAAATCAAACATCATTTTCATTACTCCATTGCAAAAAAAAAGGTATTTATCCATTAACTTCAGTTCAGATCAACAGGTCCTCTGAATGTAAATGCAGAATTGTAAATAAACATCATGATCTGCATCATGTCTTCAGTCTGGGTCATGGCCTGTAAATGAGGTTTCCTGATGCTACTTGCTAATATGTCATGCCAGTAGGTTTCTAAACCGCTACCATGCCCAAAACCAATGTTGTGTGTATTTAAAGCAGGTAACCCAGACAGCATGACCCTTCACTCTAAAGACTTAACCTTTGCAGCTCTGTCAGGACAAGTCTGTGATTAAGGACAGAGTCTGGTTACTAATCAAACCTGATCAGATCTTTACCGAAGTGGCCGAATGGCTCAGTTTAATGATTTCTCACAGGGTTGAGTTATTCAAAGTAAAAAGCGGTCTCAGGATATGCAGAGGTGCAGTCTGGGAGAATGCCAGGGGAATTCTTCTGGGTCATTTTTCCATCTCACTGCCCTGGTTACTAACTGGGTCTCTTCCTGGTTTCTGCATCATGATTGGAAATAAGTGACCGCAAGCACTGTGCGACACAGCGATGTCATGCTTTTTTGGAATTTTAGCTTCATTTCACATCAATTACAACCTAAAATTTCCAGGTAGTATTTCACCTTAACCTTATATATATATATATATATATATTCAAGAGATACAACTGCTGACAGAGGCCATGGTGTGAACTATCATGAGCAGCATGAATCATCTGGCCTTGATGAACTTTGTTTATTGTCCATTCTCAACTTATCACGTAAGAAGACCTGGATTCTTTCACAGTGCTCTATTTTTTTTCCTGTAGGTAATACAGAGACAACCCAATCATCCATTTAAAATACTGTATTGATTACGGAGACCATTCATCCCGCTGGTGATTTCTGAGAACCCGACAGGCCTGTTTCAGTCTTTGAGAACAGAACATCTTGCCACATGGCAACCCGACAACATTGTAAGAGGAGGAGAACAAACTCTTAAGCCCTTCTTGAAAGACAATGCATCTCAAAGGGAGCCAGAGAACATTTGTGAAAGAAAGTTACAAGACTTGACAACTTGAAAAAGAGTATTATTTTGCCATCCTCTGAGCCAGTACATTGACAAAGCACAAAGTTATGAAACCACACCAACTGCATGGTTTTAGAGGACTAATCCTGTCAGCCTCTTTATGCAATCATGCCATCAACTGACATGTAACAAAGACATGAACAAATTCTTGAAGTCCAGGTCCATTTGAGGACAACTGAAGCCACTTGGGGTGAATGGCAGTTGATGATCTGGTCATACAGCTTCTGTAGCTGATCTGGGCAACACAAGCAAATCACTAACAGATCTGTGAATGCCAAATGCATAAAATGTAAAATGTACAATAATGCCCAAATGTAAAAGTCAAATTTCTTTATATGGGTCATTCTACAGAAATGGCCACTTTTGGTATAGGAAGATGTCTTAAAATACGTTTTTTCTAACATTTAAACTTAGACCACATTATTATATTACCTTTTGATTTCACCTATTTGTATTCCATATATGAAGAGTTCAGATGCAAAACCAGCTAAAAGCCATCTCGGTCAAAAATGAGATAATGATACTGAGTGAATGCTCCTGACACATAGTATACGT
>JAHKKF010532138.1:0-11356 GCA_019740295.1 Labeo calbasu
GATGTAATTAAGCTGTACTGTAAATATTCTAAGACTATTTGAATTTAAATATTGATTTAGCTGTAAAACTATTATTATATTATATTATATTATATTATTTTATATTATATTATATTAATTATATTATATTATATTATATTATATTAATATATTATATTATATTATATTATATTATATTATAAATAATTATTAAACTATTAATAATCATATACAATAAATTATTTATAGTCTATTATTATATTACATTATATTATATTATATTATATTATAGACACATATACGTATGTGTGGATTGTGCACATACTTGTGTGTAAGAGTTAAATGAATTTCATCAGACAAACCAAAGATAAGTTTCCTGTTGACTCTTTTGATCCACTTATCTTCGTGTGGTTGGTTTTTACCACTGTGTGAATCTGTGGGTAACATTTTTCCCCATCTTATATTCAGGCTTTTGACATCGTCACCCAAACATGAACTATTACGGAATCTGATAAATTTATTATCGTTGCTGATACTGTTCTTGGTATCAATATAAACATAGTTTTTTTTAAAGCGTATTCTGTAATAATAATAACTTACTCTGCACTTGTTTTTGACATCATATCTTTTTTTCCTTTTTCATGCCACCGTGTGTTCTTTGAGGCTTGTCTTGCTTTTATCTTTCGTTCTGTCTTTCTTTCTCAGCTTTTATTTATCTGCCTTTTTAACGAGCATTCTTTATTTCCAGTTTTGCCTAAAATATTCCTGTTGACTTTTTTTTTCATTTTGTGTTTTTCTTTATGCTGTTCATTGCATTGTTATCACCAGTTTACACATACTGGTTAATCCCAATTTCAACAAAAACAGTTTCTTTTAATTTCTTGCAAACTTTTTGTCTCTTTTCACTGCACTTCATTATCTAAGGTCTTTCAAATTCCTCTTCTTCAATTTTCCTGTTCATTATTTTCCAGGCTATTTCAATTCCATGGTTCATCCCACACGTACATTATTTTTTATTCATAGATTGATTCATTTAGTTGCTTTTTTTTTACATGCAGTACCATCTGTACTAGATCGTCAGATTTAGATCTAAACTAGATTTTTAACTGCAAAAATATTTTATTTTCCATTTCCTTTTCTTTCATCATACAGACCAGTCTTCTCTCATCAGTAGGTTGTGCTGCTCATTTAGTTTGCCTTCAGTTTGCCTGGACATCAGGACTGCTGCACAGTTACTCCTTTTAACCACTAGAGGCTGTCATTATAACTAAATTTTAAAGCAGCGCATCGATGCTAATCTTGAAAAACACACAACTGGCAATTTAATAACTTTCTTATACTTTGTCTCCAGAACACCCTAAATGTCTCACATCATGTATTCAACAAGGTCCATTTCATATTAAACTGAAAGAGAGAAAACACAGACCTCTCTTTTGTAGTGCAAAGGTTAATGGCAATATTAGCCCACAAATGCACTTTTTCACAGCATCAGGGTGTCTTTTACATACCATTTTTAATGTACTACGATTTTATTATCATGTATTCAGTTTAGCACAGATATGCTGTGAGAGTATATGAAGAGTACTGTATATAAGAGTATATGTATAGAAACAAAGGACATCTTCAAAGTAATATGCAGAAAATGCTACGTGCAACAGGAAGTATCACGTTTATAGACCTCATTGTGGTTTCTTCAAGCCCCAATGACATGTGTAGTAGAAAAACAGGCAGACTTATAGCATGTAACAACAGCATATGCATGACGACCTGTCAGCGGCGCCACAGTCTTGAACATGAGACCCTGCTGCATTTTCACCGGCTGTCTTCTGCTCTTCACTCTATGTTCACGGCTAGCTGTATACGTGTGTCTTTTTCTTCATTTTGATTTTGCTTATATTATGAAAGACTAAATATACAGCAATTGGTATTACTTTCTGTCATTTCTGTACCTCGTTTAACAAAAATGTGGTCAATTAACAGTTTTGATATCCATATTTTGCTAGGTAAAATTGCTGTTTTGGACAAGTGCTGCTTTTCATTCTTCTACAAACAACTACCATCAAAAGTGATTGCGTATTACTATAAAACACCTCAACATTGCCCCAGGAAAGGCATCATCTTATACTGATCTTATACATATGATCTTATACTGAATTCAAAACATATTCAAGCTAAAAAAAAAAAGGTTTAGTCAGTAATGTTGGCAGGAGGCCTTAAAATCACCTTGTGAACAGTACATCTTTCCTCCTGTATTAAAGGACAGCATCAGAGTCAATCAACACACAAGGAGCAAGACTCCAGAAAGCAGATGAATCAGTTGTGGTCCACCTCAAATAGTAATAATAGCTTTAACATTTTGTGACATATAAGCCAAATTTTAAAAGTGTATCAAGATGGGGTTACTTATTGAGGGTATCGACTGTATACAAAAATAAATCCATATCTTCATTATGTACTATCACTGTTCTCTTTCTTCTATGCCATATAAATCTACTTACTACTGCAAGCAACTAGAGGAAGACTAAATAGTGTACTTCATACAGTGTCTACAGCATGATGAGACATCTAAGACCTAGTGCTACTTCAACCTGTTTCAGCTGGCCTTTGTACTTTTGACTGAACTACCTAGCAACTTTTATGATTATTGTTGTTTATTGAATATAATTTAATAAATAATATTTGATTAATATATTAATATATTGAAAGAGACTGAAACTGTTGTAAACAAGTAAGTTATTTTTACATTTTTTTTAACAACACCTTTTATGATGCAGCCAACAAATGCACTGAGCAGGACTGTCATCCGAAATCACCCTTAACAGATGAAAAGGATAGTACAACAAAGATATATCGCTTTCCCTAGTGGACATTCATTCTAATGTTTTATTGTGAATATATTCACAATATAAATATAAATCTGTTTTATTGTGAATAGACTGAGCTAAAGAATGAATGCTGTATCAGATGCAGGTAATCACACTCTCTTAGTCCATCTCTGTCTTTCTCATAATTCTCTACTCTACATAATACAAAGAAATACAGTAACACAATAAGCTGTTAATGTAGCAACTCAACATTTCTTCGTTAGTAGTTCTTAAGTGGCATTTTCGAATTAGTAATGGAGACTTGAGCTCAGCTGTTAAACTGTCAAACTGAAAATTTTAATCCATGGTGGAAGAAAGTAGTTTCGCACAAAAGAGGGTTTTTAAAAACTCCCTTGTTGTCTCTTTTTTATTTGCACACTTTGTGTCATCAAACTGTTGTATAAATGAGATATCGTGCCATGTTCAATTTCGTCTGTATTAGATCTTGATTTTGCCATTCTCTTTTGATGTTGATGATGAACTGCAAATATTGTTTATTTTCTGCTCACAAACAAGAATTCAAGAATTTGTATTATGTTCATTTAAAAAATCTAGCCATTTGAAGCTAAACGCAGACGTTTAAACGGACATACTATGGATGAAAACTGCTATGATTACTGTACTTTTAAAGCATAAATTTGATTTAAACAATAGGTCTACATAATATGCACATATGCTGTTCATAGGGGATGTACTGTATTAGCCGTACAGTTACAGGATGAAATATTATTTAAACCTATTACTATTAACTTTTTAACATAACATTTTTTTATTTTATCTCACAATTCTGATTTTTGTTTCTCACAAATGCAAGTTTATATCTCCTAATTCGGACTTTATAACTCGATTTAACAAAACTATTGAGTTTGTTAATTCTGAGGGAAGAAAGCAGTAGTGTAAACTCTGAGCCGAGGGGAAAAGAGAGAATGAGGAGTTGTTTTTCCTCTAGAGTTGTGGGAAATAATCTCGGAATTGCGAAAATAAAGTCAGAATTTTGAAATTATAAAATCAAATTTACCTTTTTTATTCTTTTATTCCATGGCTCCATAGACTGCCACTTGAACCGCCCATAAAAGCGTCATCCTGGTTTCGGGTCTGTAAGACTATCCAATTATCTAACGTCAATTTTGCTGAATAACTTTGCTTATGGCTGGGTGACAAGCTGTTGTAATATGCGAATAACATTTTGAAAATGGCATCTAATCAATATAATCTATACTTTTTTTAAATCTAAGTATTTTGTGCAGTGTCCTTGTAATTCTCTAGCTGTAAAGGGGATCTCTCCGGGTTTTCTGCCACCATGCTGCGCGCGCATCCCGAATGTTTACCAACAGATAATTGGTCTATACGACTTTGGCACAAGCTGATTGGTTCATGTCGCATACGCAGCCAATGAGTTTGCACCTTTACCTTTAAATGGCTGGTTGACATTTCACTTGAGCCTTTTGCAGCAGCGTGCTTTAATGCAGCAGCATGCAGAGCAATTTCAGATGCAATGCTAAGGAAAAGGAAAGGAAAGGAAAGGACGTGACATGTGGCGACCCATACTCAGAATTTGTGCTTGCATTTAACCCATCCAAGTGCACACACACAGTAGTGAGAAGTGATCAAACACGCGCACACACTCTAAGGGGAGCAGTTGGGGGATCGGTGCCTTGCTCAAGGGACTCACCTCAGTCGTGGTATTGAGGGTGGAGAGAGCGCTGGTTATTCACTCCCACCACCTTCAATCCCTGCCGGACCTGGGACTCAAACCCGCAACCTTTCGGTTACAAGCCCAACTCCCTAACCATTGTATTTAACCATCGTTGCATTATAGCAGTGACTGCATATAGTACTTTCAGTCTCATAAAATTTGAGTGAAGTTGCATGGGGTAAGTAGCTCCTTAAAGTGAAAGTGAAAGGTGTTTTATCACCTTTGCTATTTAATAGGGTTACAGTACTTTTGCAAACTCTTCAAAGCAAAATAGACTTTATTTGATTGTTGTTGCTTGTTTAATAAAAGACTTATAGCAATTCTAAGTGCTTTCGTGTAGTTGTAGCAACAGTATGCTTAGCTATTCAGATCGCATTTAGTGAATTTTAATAGCGGCATCATGTATAGCAAATTCAGATGTGATGTAAGAAATAATATTAGCAGTAGTCTGGACTATCTGGAGTGAGCCACGCATGTAGCTATTCATGATTGTTCAGTGCAAAATATTGTCTTAATACGCATACTATTATTTTAAACCATCAAAATAGTAAGCAGCTGCTTTTTAGCCAGAATTATTTTTGGGCACATGACACTACAACTACAGGGTGCAATACTTTGTTACCTTATTAATAGATTCAAGGTAAGTATCTCCATTCAAAAAAAAAAAAAAAAAAAACTCTTAAAAGGCAGTACAGCAGCAGTACATATGTCTTTGCCATAGATCTGCTTATTCTGGGGGGATTTGTCTTTTCTATTTTGCCTTTATAGGGATGATTACAAGTCTTTTATTGTATAGTAGCAGTACACTTTCCTGCTACAGCAGCATACATATTTAGCTGTTTTGTTGTCTCCTTCTAGCTTTGTTGGGAGGTTATTTTATATGCTATTTGTGCAGCAGCAGTATGTCTTAAATACTCACAGCACCGTATTGCATACCTGCAAACTTGTCGCTTTTCGGGCCGGGGGGGGCTTGCGGTAATTGACATCTGGGCCGATCGGAATCTCAACTGAGTTCGCGCCTGTCAAGAGAGGGAGGTGGGGGTGGGCTTGCGTCCCATGTAGGCCATTATTGGACAATTCTTATACATGACCATTTTTCTGGACCAACCGGAATCTCAGCGCTTGCTTCAGGATCTTGAAACACACTGCCATCTGTGTTCGCGCCTGTCAATAGACACCTGACTTAATGTGGAAACTCTGATGGAAATTGAATTCAAGGTAAGTCAGTCTTTTTGGAGCTAAACAACAGATATTTGTTTGCTTAAGTCAAATAACGTCAGCTAGCGTTTTTTTTTTCCATACAGTTAGCCTATGCTTCGAGCAAAATGCTTAATAGCAAGCAATACAAGCGGATCCAATGCTGGAATTTCCGTTAGCAAGATAGCAAATTTTCTAGCCATCTAACATTATTAGCTAGTTGTAATGTTAATTCCTGCATTGTCTGACCATCTTGCTAACTAAAGTTAACCATTTAGCTTGCTACGTAAGTATATAGTATTTCAGATAACCAACTTAGGTTGTAACCTTATCATTAGCCCCTAACTTAAGCCAGGTGCTCTGCCCTGAGTTCTGGCTACTACTCCAATTCTGAGCTACCCTGATTAACGACACGTTATGGAGGTTGTCGTGTACGCAGCAGTCATTCAAGTCAGCTGGATGTAGCCCAAGCGTAGCCCTACTTTTAAAGCGTTTTTGATGTGTTGATGTGGGTAGATGTGACTGTTTAGACAACAGCTGATGCGAGAGTAATACAGTGTAACATAAAGCAATTTGACGTCTTGTTGCATTGGATGCGCTGCATTACTTGTAAACAATGTCTATTTAGAATCTGGCGAACGTGCAAGGCTAATGCACCAAACTCGCTGACAGCAAATTTCTGTATAATAAAGGGCTACATTTTGCATCCAAAGCTGTCAACCCATCAAGTTGCTTTTTTGGCGACTAGAGATCACCTTTGTTTCACATGCAGCACTTTGATGCATTTTTCACACATGTATATTCATAGAATATAGTCTAGTACATCTGGTTACCTTTTACATATCATTTTAAATGTATACTACTATTTTACACCCACTAGTCCCCATGACATGAAAGTATATGAAGAGCCTTGGAAACCAAGAATATTTTCAAGGTAATGTGCAGAAGACATGATGTTCAAAAGGAGGTACTGCCTCTATAAACCACATTGTGGTTTCACCATCCCCCAGTAGCATGTGTGGTATAAAAACAGATATGTTGTCCAGCCAGCAACACAATATACAGTCCCTTTTGTTTATACTTATTTTGGGTAAGTGCTGCTTTTTCTTCTCCAGCAAACAGCTGTCAGGTAAAATTGTCGTGGATTACTATAAAGCACATCAGGATTGCCCCAGAAGTGGTCTCGTGTAAGTATTTTTTTTGTAAGTACTAAGTAAGCTTTGCATCACTAATTTCTAACTTCATTGCAATAATGCAAAGGCAAATTGGGTTCAGAGATTGATTAGGAGGCCTTGAACGTGCTCTAGCATCTAGCATTGCGTATCCTCATGTACTGCCAAATGGTACCTTTTTATCTCCAATAGATACGTTCTCTGTCACAAGCATTTATAAAGATGTCCAACAAAATAAACATTTAATAACATATTTTTACTCTAAACTCACTTCATAATCTCAAAGTGTTTGAAATAACTCAGTTTTGTGATCTGATGTGGCTTCTTCCTATAGAATGAGGCTGTAAATATATTATTTTATAGTATTCTATTCTTTAATATGCTATGTTGAGTGCATTATTAATAGACTGTATTCTTGCGAAAATACCAGAGATGAATAGCAGATAAAAGTAAGTAATATAGGAAAAATAATACTTCTCTCAACAAAAAATAAATAAATAAATAAACTTTTTTTTTTACCTTATATTTCATATTTTGGATGTTTCTTGGGATAGATTATCCTAAGGTGTCTAGACATTCTTGTCTAGGTGGGTCCTAGAATGAAAAATTTTTGGAAACTCTGGTTTAAACAATGCGTTGCATATCTGGACTGTCCAAAGCACAACAATATGAAGCACCCAAAGGGGTATACATTACATTCTAACGCTGTATCGTGTTACAGTGTAGAAGTTTAATAGCATGATAAAAGACAGGCCACCAAACACTTTCATACCAACTACTTTTCCACCTTGACCAATAGAGCTCACCATTTACTGCATCAACCATCAGTCTCCTTTTTCCGGCATCATTTTGCCTTTGTACAAAAATGCTTTTATTGCACTGAACTTTGGTATCATCTTCTTGCGAAATGATACCAAAGAAATGCACACAGTAAAATAATGGGGTCCTCATAAGGCTTTTTTACAAATTTAAAGACATTTTGAACCTGGATTTTGTGCAATTTAGGCTAGATTCACAGAAGTGGGGAGAGCTACACAGGAAGTACCATTTCTGCAAACCAAATCAGAATTTTTCTATATAGATGTCACTTGTTTTTTGCTGGACAGAACATAGATTTGTGTAAAATTGTATGTTTGTATAGTATCAGTGAGGTGATCACACATAAGATGACCAGCCACTGATACAGCGAACTGCACATCAGGATTTGATCAGCGACCAACCACAGACCCAAACATGTGGCCCTACTGCATCTTCAGCGTCTGTCTTGTGCTCTTCACCTTCTCACTGGCTCAAAGTGAATGTGCATCTTTTTATTACTTCTTGCCTTTTTTGGGGGTGTATGGGAATGTAACAACTGCTAACAATTTAACATATATTTATTAAGCATTTTCCAGATTTTTAAAGGGGTCATGAACGATATTTTTTTAATAAATACATAATGTTTCCTGAGGCACACTTACAGTGTTTATGAAGGGAGCTTCATTGCTTTCTGTATATAATTTAATCAGAATTTAAATAATTTATTTTCACGCTGCTAAGAGAAACAATGTGTAGTTCACCGTTAAGTCTACTTCTGAACTTTGGTTTCAACAATAGCTGTTTTTGGACTAACAAGGATGTTTTGAGTTCTGAAACTTACGGGAAGTTTTTGTAGTATAATGACCCTCTTATATTTCAAAATATCAAGGAAAATTTGATTTCTCAGTTTATGACTGCTTTAAATATATCTGGTTTTGAACACAATGTTAATTACATTGAATTTTTCATCTGTATTTTTTCCTGTAGTCAACCAAGTTCCCAATAAATGCTGCTTTTCTTTTATCAATGTAATAATCCCAGTAAAGCAGGTTGAGAGTTATCATACTACACAACGTGAATGCTACAGAAGTGGTATCATGTAAGCATTTTGTAATGTCTTAATTAGAATTAATTAGAATTTCAAATCGCTTATGTAAAATCATGAACCATCTTCTCTCTGAATTTCAGTATCGTCACAAAATCTAAAAAGGAGATCTGTGCTGACCCGACAGAGAGTTGGGTTCAGAGACTGGTAAACTTGATGGATTCACATGCATTCCTTCGTTCCACAGAACATAAGAGGCCTGTTGCCCATTCTAATGTGGGCACTAAGGCAAAGTAAATTGCTTGTTACAGTATATGTCTAATAAATTTACATTTTTAAATAAAAAAACGACAACTTATGAATGTCTATAATTAACTGATCATATGATCATATAATTTATTCAAAACGTATTCAAGCAAGAACTATTGGCAAGAGATCTTAATGTTATCTAAATCTTTTGCAAGCATTGTAAAAATAATATTGCTCTTCCTTTCTGAAAGGAAAAAATCAGAGTCAGTCAGAATGACAGAAACTACACCACTCCACCGACCAGAGGAAACAACTCTAGTTCACACTGAAGATTCACATGACTGGTCAGATTTTCTTCTCTTTTATGATATCTGTTAACTCAGGAAGTCTTAATATTATCTAAACCCTTATCAAGCGTTGTAAAAATAATATTTGATTCTTCTGTCCTTAAAGGAAAACATCAGAGCCTGTCAGAACGTCAGAAACTCCACCACTCCAACAACCAGGCAAAACAACTCTAGTCCACCTCAGAGAGTCACAAGACTGGTCAGATTTTCTCCTCTTTTATGACATCTGTTAACTTAGAAAGTATTAATATTATCTATGTCCTTAGCAAACACTGTATAAAGTGACATTCTTCCCTCCTGAAAGGACAGCACCAGAGTCAATTAGCAAGACAGAACATATATCATTCCACCGACCAGAGGAACCAACTTTAGTCCACCTTAAAGAGTCACATGACCAGTTAGATTTTCTCCTCTTTTATATTGTCTATTTAACCTTAGGAAGTCTTAATAGTATATCTAAAACCTTAGCAAACATTATAAAAATGGCATTGTTCATCCCCCCTAAAAGGAAAGCATCAGAGTCAGTCAGGGGTGTGTTTCCTGTACAACAATGTAACTCGCTGATTAACCTCCATTGTACGATGGATTGTTGTGAAAACAAACTAGCTAGTCACGACTGTTTCCCGAACACGTTCGTATCTCCGTTGTTTGAATCGCATTAGTTCAACAATGTAGGGCCGTTGTTAATGACGTCACCGAGTAATAATTCAGGTTATTTACCTTATTAGAGAATGCATCTAAAATGCAGCTATATTAAACATGGCACCTTATGACTAATTTACTATTTTTTGTTGCATGTCATTTCGCTTTATTTGATGTTTGATTCATCGTGGGTTCCCTCTTACGTCATACTCCGGGGTTCTCGTAGGCATTTATGCGCTATTCAAAAACGTCGCTTGCAGAGGAAGCTTAAAATGCGTAGATTAAAATTCATTTATATTTAGATTGAGTGAAAGATATCAATTGTACTGCATGTTAGCTTGCTTATTGTGCGCAAAAGCATAATTTATTGAGCCCACATGTCTTACTAACAAGGAACTATGCTTCTAACCACAGGTTGAAAGCTGTAGTTTCAACCACGTAAGTTTGTGACGCTGTTTGCGAATGTTCGTTTGAACTATGGTTTGAGCAAACACCAAATCGTTGAACTATGTTGGTAACGACGGAACTTGCGACCATAGTTGGCTAACAGTAACTTCTTAAAGGATACTGAAAAACAATTGCTTCCATATAAATACAAATACAAATCAATTTCTGTATTATATATTATAAATGAGCTCTCTTTCATTTGTGCCATATAGGTCCACTTACTTCTGCATGCGGCCAGGATGAGAATAACTACAGCATTTCTTATCTACAGTATGTTGAGACATCAGGACCAGGGAAGCCATGACATATTTTTATGTAGAGTACTACATTACTTGATTCAACAGTGAAGTAATGAACAATCAACACAGATAAAAATATAATAAATTATATTAAATCATTAAATAGTTTGTGCTTGGCAAATGCTGTACTGTAAATGCTCCTAAGTATTGTTTTGTATCTCAGACTGAAGAGCATTTCTAAAAACTTAAAATTGTGCCCTCTGGTAAGACACTGAAGTATTGCACATTAGGATATAAATCGTTGCACAATGTACTATGCAATACAATAGGCTATCATAGTACAATGCATGTTTTTTTTTAAATAAACAGGGTGGGTATAGAGAAGAAAATGTAGATTAAATAAACAAATGTATGTATAATACACAAGTGAAGAGGCCCCCACACACACCCCTTTTTACAGAAAGGATTGTAAGCCTTTGCAGGCCAACTCAATGTGACATTCTACTATGTGTGTTATTTATTAAAAGCTACAAACTAAATCCGGCGCTGTGCATGACACAAAGCAAAGATACGTTACTAAATGGCTCTTTTGATTGACTGATGATAGCTAATTCAGTAGCATGCTGAGGCTGTCAGCAACATTTGTTAGGTTGATTGTTACTACTGTGTGAAACTGTGGGT
>JAHKKF010532141.1:0-45063 GCA_019740295.1 Labeo calbasu
AGAACCCTAATGTACAAAACAGCTAAGAAAAAACTAAGAAGAAAGGGTTATTTCAACCAAAAAACATCAAATTAAAAAAAATGTAACACAGGGAATTCTGGGAATGTCAGTTTACGGTAAATTTCACTGTTCACTGTAAATTGTACGGGCTTTTACCGTTAACCATTTAACAGGTTTTTACTGTAGCATTTTTACCGTTAAATTCACAGTAATTTTTTACAGTGTAGGTAAGCAGTGTTAGGGGTAACGCATTGCAAGTACCGCGAGTTACGTAATAATATTACTTTTTTCAAGTAACTAGTAAAGTAACGTATTACTTTTGAATTTCAAATAAGTAACACCGGTTACTTTTTCCCCATTTATTGATTGACAAGTCTCCTGTCAGTAAATTGGGAGTAAATATGATGTTACTGTCTTCAAGACTAAATGTCAACATGCATTAATTCATCTCACTCACAAAAACAGATTCAGTATTCCTCAAAATGAATAAAAACTGTGAAATGCAAACTCAGAATATGATGCAACCCTGAAATAATTAAATATGCTAAATAAAACAAATATCCTTTATGTATTTAATCCTATTTCATTAACCAGTGTCTTTGCTGCTGACCTTCGATGATGCAATTCAACCATACTAATAAGCAAAAATTACTTTAGATAAACTAACATTTGTGCTTGATTTTTTTTTTTTTTTATAGCTGAAGAGTGATCTCCTGCATATATGTACTTTTCTTTCAGCCTGAGGTGTATTCATTTCACTTTTGGTGTAAAAGGGCTTTTACATTAGAATTGTTTTATATTAGAAACAAAGAAGCAAGCCCTGCCCAGATTTAAAAAATAACGCAAAAGTAACATAACACATTACTTTTTATAAAAAGTAACGTAATTAGTTACTTTTTCAGGGAGTAATGCAAAATTGTAATGCATTACTTTTAAAAGTAACTTTCCCCAACACTGTAGATAAGTGTACCCATTAAGCCCATGTACCCTTTAAGCCCACTTTCAAATTTGAAGTCAAATTTAAAAAAGGAAAAAATATATTTTATGCTAGTCGTTGTTTTAACCAATCCAGTAATTTGTTAATTCCCTGACATTTTTTTTTTGCATACCAATCACATTTGGCAATGCTTATGTGCATGCTGTCTCAGGAAAGACACCTAAAAACTTTGGTGTTTTAGGACCCTTCAGAAGTCATTTCTGCAATTTTCAGCCATCTCTTTGTTAAGTGCATATATATTATGTCAAGTAAGAGAGAAATGTATTGTTTTTGTGTATGAACAAAAGGTATCATTTTAAATCACTTTTCTTTATAGGGGTCATCGGATGCCCATTTTCCACAAGTTGATATGATTCTTTAGGGTCTTAATGAAAAGTCTATAATATATTTTGGTTAAAAATTCTCAGTGGTAGTATAAAACAACACCCTTTCACCTTGCCAAAATCAGCCCTGCAAAAATCATCCCATTCTGGTCGAGGCCGCTTTAAATGCAAATGAGCTCTGCTCGCCCCGCCCCTCTCTTCTCTCTGTGGAGTGACTAGTATGTTTACTTTATCCGCATTTAGTCGCGTTTAGCCGCTAAACTTGCTAACTAGCACATTATTAGGAAAAGGCGATCGCAAAGATTCATTAAAAAAACCCTTATACTCACTTCTGCTGTAATTGAAGCTGGATCACGAATGATTCGCGCAAACATAGACAGATATATGTAGATCGGGAGGCGCATTCCTTTCACAAACAAACGTAATCTACTGCATCTTTAGCAGCTCAGATGTCGGGAGTAAATGACGACCACTATGTTCATTATTACATCCAGCAACACAACACCTCAATCGCACAATTCTTGTCTAACTTACATCCCTGCTCCGGCATCAAAACATGGAGGTTGGACTGTTACAACTGATCTTAGGTAAGACACTCATGTCAATCAACTATCGTGGGAGCGGCCTCTGTCGGTGTGACGCCACAACGACAAGCATCTGAGAATGGCTCAATTTGAAAAGGGGGATATTATTTTTACAGATTAATTAAAAACCACTGCATGGATTTTTATCATTATAGGGTAGATTTGTACATACACTGCCAACACACATTAATGTTCAAACAACATGTAAAAGTGAACTTAGCATCCGATGACCCCTTTGAATGGAAAGATGAGTTTTATTGGCTTGTGCACAAAGTTAATCTCAAGATCAAACCATTAGCCTTACTGAAAGATAGACTGCCGAAGAATAAAGCATGTGAACCACAAACACTAAATGTTTTGCGATTCATTTAACATTAATTTACAAATAAATACATCATAAATTGTTTTGCAGAACAAATTATTTTCATAAATTAACTTTTTCTAAAAGATCGGCTTAAATGGTACAGCGCCACAAAACACATGCAAACTACAGTAAACACAAGCTAACCAATGAAAATTACTTAGCCCACAATATATTTAAGCTTCATGCATGTCTTTGTAAAGACATCTTTATTATTATTACTTTATTATACATTTTTAAAGGACAACATAGTCTTCTTTCACCATTACTCACTGTTGGACCATTTAAGCCTACCTTACGTGTTTCAATTAGGAATCTCTCTAATTACAAACTTTAATCAATTTTCTGAGTGAAAGTGTTTAATGATAAGTTCTTTGTGTGCTTTTAACTTACTAACATTTTACTTTACATTTCTTACTACCTTAATTTACAACTATACTATATTTAGACCTAAAAATTACACACAGTGTAGCACCATTATATAATGGAGTTCAGCTGATGCAAAAAACGGTCTGTTCTAGAAAAACAGTTTGGAGTAAACAGAAAATCTTTTTGGGAGTGAGTGAATGCCAAGATCAGAGTTGATGCTCATCAGGGACAGGAGAACTTCCTTAGTTCAGCGGTAGAGAGCAAGATTTCAGAGTGTCTTCAAATAGATAGTAAACAAGAAGCTAGATTATGTTATATAGGCTAAGTGTAAAATGAAAGAGGGGAAAATGTGAGGTGAGGTGATGTAAACATGGTTTAGACTAGTGTGTCTTTTTACAGTCCTTACAGGTCCTTTGTGGCTGGGGTTAAATGTTATTAGTACAGGTAATGAGCACTAGCAAACATTAGTAAAAGGAATTTTTAAAACACTTCTGTGTCACTGAATTAATATATTGATGTTTTACTTCCTAAAAATCAACATTTTTTATATTTTGTGAATAGATCATGATGTGGCCTTATTTGGAACACATGCAGGCTTAAATGGTGCCAAAGTACCAATTAAGCCCATGCCAGACTTTTGACTTTATTCATAAAATATTTGAATTTTAGATTCTAAAGTGGACATCAACTAATTAATACATTTTCAAATGAAAGATAATTCTTGCATTTAAACAGTTGATTTTTCTTAAAACATGTCAATATCTATGAAAAACTAGATTTTAGATTTTGGTGGATTTAATGGGTACACTTACCCTACTACCAACATTGTAACAATACAAAGCTGGTTGAAAATCTTCAAACTTACCGTTTATCTGCTATATTCAAATCGATTTGTCTGACAAATAGTTAAAAAAGTAATTAATATTCACAGAAAAATCTCCCCTAAAAACATGCAGTTGTGTTTGTATGGAAAACAGAAGCTCTGACATTCAGCCTTTTTTTTTTAACAGAACAAATAAAATAGCACAGTGCCAGAAAAACGTGAGGGTGAGTAATGGTGAACTTTAACTATCTTTAGAGCTGGCAGTATTTTCTCTTTATTAGAAACCTGCGTTGGAAAGGTTTGGAAATGAGCTGATTAATTGCTGGTGCTGGGAAACCCTGTTGCTTAGTGTTTACTGGTATCCCAAAATACACCATTCAAACGCTGCTCAGACAGCGTAGCGGGGCAGATTCACAAGGGTGCCTGGACGGGCCTCAAAGTTCAGTGTGTAAAAGTCCAATTTGTGCCAGGCGACATTAGCCTTTCACCCTTGATTTCTTGGAAAAATCAACGGCACAACAGGATAACGGCTGCCAATTTGTTTCAAAGCAGAGGCATTTGGCACCATTTAGTCATCGGTAATTTGAAAATTCTTTATTTTATTGGAAATCTAGGTCACATATTTCAGTTGCATGGCAAAAGGTTAGAACGGCTCATCCTGGCCTTTAGAGCAAAAGAGATTGCCTCTGATGACACCCACATGGGATTATACAAATGACATTATCAAGGCAATAGGCTGCATTGTGCATGATGCACTTATTTCCCCATTAAGAAAGAACTAATCCTTGAGAAGATTTCAAAGATGTATATTTATATTATACAGGGACCACTGAGGCAAAGAAAAGAATGGTAAACGTCACAGTGCCAATAGTTTATCAGGTGATAAGCTTGTTTGCTTACAGAGGGGATCAATGGTCAAACTAAATTTCAACACTTGGTCATCCTACTGCACCCAAAAGTCTTGGATTCATTGCCACATATATGTTGTAGCTTGCCACAATGTTATAGATCTCTTATTTGCTTCTAAAGGAGTCTAATGCTGCTGCATACTGATCTAATCTGACTCTATCATAACCTAAAGACAACAATAATAAAGGAACAAAAGTTGACAAGGAATTTCCATAGTTTTTCCAGTGTTTGTGACTAGACCAGATAAGCTTTTAATCTGGGTGTGTGGCAACTATAGAACTTTCCGTGACTTTTCCAGTCATTTATTACGGGATAAAGCTCTGTTCCCATCGGCAGCGACCTGCATTGATGAAACGTCCTGAACACAGTGACTGCTGAGGACAGGATGTGGGTGTGTCCAGTATCACAAGTTGTGAAAAGTTTAACTTTTGCGAAAGTGGAGCACATTGTTATGTAAACATTTTTTTTCATGAGCTAGATATTGCTCTATAAAAAATAGAATTCCTAAATAATAAAATAAAATAAACATAAAATTATTTTAAACCGTTGTGTGTGTGTTTGTGTAAATTATTTTAAATTTGTAAAATATATTCATTTATTACTTCCAATTATATGTGATTGATGAAATATCTGAAACGTTTTTCAATATTAAATATGTAATACATAAATAATAAATACATATTTATATACAAATAAATAAATAATATTATCTTATATTAACTCTACAAATGACCATGATTTTTTAAAATATTGCATTAATTCCCATGACTTTCCCAAAGAAATTCCAATTTTAACACTGAATGACATTTTCTTTCATGACTGTGAGAATCCTGATATAAACCAAATCAAGGACATATGAGCAGATGCACCAGAAGCAGTTCAGATAGAAGTTGGTGATCTAACAAAGGGGCTGTATAAACAATCAAACAAGATGGTGGAGAAAAGGGTGCCAGAACAAAGACCCTGCACTGATATTTGACTCAGTGTTGATTTCCCAAGTCAAGGAGAAATCAACATTGAGGAGACATCAAAGTGCACCATCATCCGTGTGATATGCACACATTTTGGCAGCGGCTGTGCATCAATTCATGTTCACAAACAAG
Source organism: Labeo calbasu (assembly GCA_019740295.1). Lineage (NCBI taxonomy): Eukaryota > Metazoa > Chordata > Actinopteri > Cypriniformes > Cyprinidae > Labeo > Labeo calbasu. The sequence continues at coordinate 5,470 of JAHKKF010532141.1, forward strand.
TCTTGAGACTCACCACTGTGTCCTGACTCCTGGTTGGTCATGGTGGGCTCCAGGTCCACTTTGTTCTCGCATCGTCCGAGTCCCTGTATCAGCTGCTCCAGCGGTAACTCTGAATTCGCGCTCGGGTAACACCTCAAACCGCTCCCGCATCTCGGCGTGTAGACGCCGCACTGCTCGCCCTTCTGCCGGGCGCAAACAGGACAGCAACCGCAACCCGGTTCCCTGACAATCTCGCAAGTGGTGGTGAGCTTGGGACACGCCGCCTGGCGCTCCGCGGTGCAGCTCGGGCAGCGGAACACGATCTCACCGAGCGAGCCGTGCAGGAGCAACAAACTGCAGAGCAATGCAGGAAACATGCCGTTATCTTTAAGTCTGACAGATGTCGGGATTCTGCAGGCGACTTCAGGTGGAAAAGTAAAAGTGCGTTTGGGGACAGGTGAGGTTCGCCGTAGAGCTCTGCTGGGTCCTATTTGCTGTCATGTTACTCCGAAATGACATCACGTCAAAAGCTAGTCAAAGTCAAGTATAGATGCACAAGTCGATATGGTGCAACTGTTGGATATTTCTTCTGTGAGAAATACGCTGCTTGGAAACATGTTTGTTAGCTTGTGTATTTGTTGTGGTTGCTACTACTGTTATGTTCTGTTAAGTCTGAATTTCTATAGTAACTGTAGTTCTAGCCAAAAAAAGAAAAAAAAAAAACAACAACAAAAAACATCTGTTGCCTTATCATTCGCACAATGGTTTCGTTATATGTTTATAGTTCTATGCCTATTTTAGAACAACAAAACCAGTGTGCGAATTATCTATTTAAGTTACTTGCCTGGGAGTGATTTTCTGTAATTTCTCGGCGCGAACAATCAAAATAGTTTTTTAGGGCTTCTAGCACCGTCAGCTAACGTCAACTATGTTAAATACGTTTAAACAAAACACCTTATGACATTTTGACATTTATTTTTGATATCTGAGTCTGTAATAAGTCCATAAATGTTTTGTTTATCCACATTTTGTTCCCGTAAGAGTGGGCGTGGCCATTTGTAAATTTTTTGGCTCTGGCTTCAGGTCTCATCCATGTCCAGCTATTTTTAGCTGTACAAAACATCTCATTTTGCTGCTTGATATTGCAAATTGGTGTGTCTTACCATGTTATTTTAATGTATTATCCTAATTATGAGCACACTGGTTTGTTGTGCAAACAGTTTTACCATTTACTGCACATTATTCTCGTTATTTCCCTATAGCGGCTAATTAACCGGAAGTTTCACCCTAGGCATACTTCCATGTTATAAGGTGGATACTGATTCTAACGCAAACCGCTCGAGGGGCCTACTCTTGTTACCTGGTCAGAGGAACATGTGCATTTATTTAGCCCAATTCTGACGTTTTTCTGTTACCGAAACTTAGTTTGAAAACTATTAAAATTTGGTTACATGTGAAGTAGTATCTTCTTTTTAGGATGTTTTATTTTGACTTTCTTTAAGGGGGTTCAGTCTTCGTTCATGATGATTTTATAGTAGCAGCAATAGAAGTAACTTTGGTATGATGGCGAAATCTAAATGTAGTGGTATTCCACCTGTTTGTTGTCTCTAGAAATATTAATGTATTAGAGAAGCATTTCTTAGGTTTTAATGTTTTTTTGAAGAGAATATGAGTGGCGGTTGCTTGTAAAATTGGCCGACTATAATGCTAGATTATTGTAGGTGATTACCATAACGTTGCTATATCGTTGGTGAGTTGTTTTGTCTTTTAAGCATGTTGCTATGTGATTGCTGTGGTGCTCTGGGTGGTTGGTAGGGCATTGATGTAAAAGGACAAGCCATGTGATTTGAGATATATTACTCATGTCAGTAGCACAAACACCAGGTATGATATCATGTGCCAGTTTTCATAAGACGTATAAGCAGTTTGTAAGATGTTAAACCTATGTAAACGTGTCACGGCACCGCACGTGTGCGCAAAGTATTTTTGAATCAAACTGTGAAAATTGTCGGGTTCAGGCATTTACATGATTATTTTGTTCTTTTCAGTTGAATTTTTCTAGGTCTACGCCACCACTTTCAGTCCGATCGAAGTATTATTTGGTTAAATCCCAGTCGGATGGATTGAAATGTTCACATGAAGCCTTTTCAATCTGTTAATAAACTGATTATTTGAGTGCATTATAAACATAGCTACTGATAGATGAGTTATGCACCGAAGTTTAATACATATAGGCGTTTGTGTAAAACTTGTTTGAACCCAACCCTGGGCAATAGTAATAGCAATGCCTGCATTAGCATGCACTATAATTAATTCTTAATATTTAAGCTCTTTTTTGCTGATGTGTGCACTTGTTAATTTGTTTTGGCTACCGCCACTGTTATTTTTCTGGACTTGGCAGAAAACGCCTGGGCTTGACAATAACAGCTGTAGCTAATTTATTATTTAGTTTGTTTCTTTCTGTTCTCAAATCACGTATCTCTCTGTATGTGGATCAAGGGCTGTGCTGTTAAACAGGCTTCTGTTACCCCATGTGTCTGCCTCTCATGGTTGCTGTAGAGACTGAATGTTGTTGATCACTGTTGATTTATGAGCACAGAAACAGCCGCTGACTGAGTAACTCTAGCCTGTAGTAACAAGCTGTCAGGCATAAGGATTCTTTGTTTAATGGATTGTCTATGATTCTATGGCTTATTCATGCCTGTGCGGCCCGTGGCTTATGAAAGAGACTTTGGAGACTTTAGGCTGAAGTCTCGATTAGCCCTGAATATACAAATCACTGTATATCATCAGGAAAAGAACACACACAGTCAAATTTGCTTAGCAAACCATTTGTCAGATGTAACGTTGAGTTTTTAGTTTGCTTTCTGATGGAAAAGAATAGCTGATTGATTGTGCCAGTTGTTTTTGGACTAGTTGTTTTTCAATTCTATTTTTATATTTATGTATTCTTTCTTACACTTGTGTCACTCCAGACCTGTATATTGTATTTTTTTTCTAATGCACCATCAGTGGACTTAAAGTCAGCATGAAATAGAAATTCACCCTATTTTCTTCTAGATCTTATTGTAAACAATCATTTTTGCATACGTTTAAAACACATTTAAAAATGTTTTAACCTCATAAATGTATTCCAAATGTCATAACTTCCTGCATCCACTATTGAGTGCAACACCCATATGTCAACATCCAATCAACAATCCTATACTTTTTAAGTGATCCAATGCATTTGGATGTGCATCACAATATGAAAAAAAAAAACAAAGATCTGTTGCTATTTCAGTTTCCTCGCTCAGAATGTAGTGCACAATTTTTCTATTTGAAGTTTGTATGGGAAAAAGCTATTCAAAAATTCTCCTTGGAAAATAAAATGGTTTTGAAAGGACGTGAAAGTAAATAAATAATGAGTTAAGTTTCATTTCTGGCACAAGTATTTCTTTAGGAGAAGATGGAGAGATTGAAATGGAGGGAGGGAAGGGTCTCTTATTTTGGAAAAACAAATAAATGGCATGAACCTGAGCAGCTGCCGTATTACACAATGTCTTTCCAAGGTCATCAACCGGAATATTGTAGAATTCCCACTGCACAGCCAACGAGCCTAGTCTATGTATAAACATCCTCAGAGTTGGTGTTTTTGTGCCACACTAAATATGACATTTATTCTCACTAAAAATAAATCAGTGTGTGTGGGAAACAGTCTCTTTTTCGTCTTAAGTGAAGTTTTCCGTAATTAGCAATTTCATCATCTAAACATCAGGCAAAGAGATTCTGGAAGACAGCTAAGGGTTGAGAAAACTGGCATCCAGGTGAAGGTACACCTGCTTCATGTTACCAATACACGAGGCAAGAGAGCATCAGGAAAAAATGCCTTTTACACTTTTCCACTGTTAACAAGCTTCCTGCATTTGACCCATGGGTAAATTCTGGGATTTCCAGGCGGAGGTTGTACAACTTAGCAAAGGATGAAGTTTGAGCCACCTTGGATTGGTCTGTGAGGTAACGTCTGACAAGTTGGTCCCTCAACACCATCTCTGAACTTCCTTTCTCTTAACACACGAGAATCTGGCAGGGCTTTTTCCACAAGGAAGTGTATATACGGAATCTATGGTGAATAAGCATTACGGATTTTATTTCTCACCACCGTTAGCGCCAGCTCTTCAAGTCGTGTTTTACTACAGCTCGGGTTAGTTATTATTAGGCCCAGACGACTTTTATTCGGATTTTCGGTGTTGATTTTGAAGGAACATCAACGTAATTCCCAAAAAACGAAATGTGTTAAGTGGATCTTAAAGTAGCACTCGCTTATTGAATTTCTTCAGGCGTACTGTAGATTCAGTAGTCGTCCAGCTATATACAGCATATTCCATGAGTCAAACAATAAATAATAGTGTCTGTGTCCTCATTTTTGTTCTATTTTGGGAGATCTCTACAACCAACTTGCAGATTTAATTTTACACTTCATTTGTCCTCTGAAACGTTCCTCCCAGATCATGATATGTGGACATCATTCTCTCTCCGCATTCTCCATGTTTCATTAATTATCCGGCCCCCACCACACAGTAATTTGTTTGGCACTTGTGAACTGCGGCCAGTCAACTGAAAGGGTTGAACCCTGGGCCTTGCCAAGATACACAGTCTCCTCTTTGTGTCCAGATATAAATAATTGCATTGAGTGTGGAGAACTGCCTGGACATCTTCCCTTTGGGGTTCTAGGAAGAGTGGCAGCAAGAGATTTATCAGGCTCACCGAAACACTGGAGTCTGAGTGCCACCTGGAGGTTTAAGCACAGAAAGGTCTGATCCAGGTCTAGAAGGTTTTGGGTTTAAGGTCATCTTATGTAGCCTTCTGTAGACTTTTGACTTTAAGTATAAAGTCTGATCAACATTGCAGCTAACACTGGCCAAAAACTGCCCACTTAGTCAGAAATGTACAAAAGTGTGAACTTTATATTTGCACATTTGCCCATCCAAAGTACAGTGTACTTCTCAGTCGCAGCTAATACAAACCAAACCTAGTGTCTTTCTGATTATCTTTTAACGATTTGGAGTCACTGACCTGACGAAATTTGGCAAATTGCTCTTCAGAGCCACTCAGTATATCAACCAAGATTTATTTGATACAGAAATCCTTTATATAAACATCTTTACTGTCACTTTTGGTCAATTTAATGCATCCTTGCTGAATAAAAGTATTAATTTCTTTCAAAATCTCCCTGACCCCAAACATTTGAACAGTAATATTGTTCTCACCAGGATCTTTAAAGCAAAATTTCTCTTGCTTTTGACAGCTATAATGTTTAATAAATCTACAAAATTTCTGGGTTAGTATTCATCCCAGTCTGGAATAGCTGTAGCTTCCTGTTGTGTCGCCTACTCTTCTGACTTGGGGAATTTAGATTCACAATTTTATCAACAGCAGATGAAACCGTCATCTGCTGTTTTCTTATCTTTGTACTTTGCACGCATGACTACAGTACATTCAGTTTCATTGAGTGCCGGTTGGTTCATTTGGAGTAGAAGTCAATAGGATGCATTCCCACAATCCTTGTCTCTGGAGGCTGTCCATGTCAAGCCGTCATTAAAACTCAGGCAACTGGTTCTAGTTTTCACTTGAGTCAGATTGATAGCTGGTCTATGACTCCTATTATTATGTACGAGTATTTCCTCTCATAAGGTTTCCTGTACAGTAGATGTGTTTTCAATCGGAGACATATGGCGCTTAATGATCTGGGCTGGGTTCAAAATCCGGAAGGGAGGAATGGCTCTTGAACTGGGCAGCTTTTTTAGTTTCTTATCACCACTGTACATTTGAGAAAGGAAAAAGGCTGTCTGTCTAGTTGTCAAAAAGAGAAGACAGCCAGTTGGCATCTTGTTTCTGTCAAATGCAACATTCAAGCACTATCTTTTGTTTTCTGCTGTCCTTATTTCTTTGCTTTATTGGTTCAGTTATTTATTGATTTGAGTTCTCTGGTCTATACTGTACAATTCAGATGCGACTTCTTTGCTGCTTTTGTAAATAATAAATTCTTTTAATTTTTGTAGATGATAAACTACCGTGAATAAGTTTGGGGTTGATTTTTAAATGTTTTTGAAAGAAGTCTCCTATGTTCACAAAGGCTGCACATATTTGGTAAAAATACAGTAAAAACAGTAATACTGTGAAATATTATTATTTCAGATAATGAATTTCAATTGTAATATATATATATATTACAATGTAATATGTGACCCTGGACCACAAAACCAGTCTTAAGTAGCACAGGTAGAACTTGTTTATTTAGATTTTTTTTTTGCACCCTCAGATTTCAGATTTTCAAATGGTTGTATCTTGGTCAAATATTGTGCTGTCCTAACTAACCAAATTCCAAAAAGTTTACACTTATGACTTTTGTGGTCCAGGGTCACATACATTTTTGTGTTGTCAAAGCTGAATTTTCAACATCATTTCTCCAGTCTTCAATGTCACATGATCCTTCAAAAATCATTCTAATATGCTGATTTTCTGGTTAAGAAACATTTCTTATTATTATCAAACCTAAAAACAGTTTTGCGGCTTAACATTTTTGTGTAAACCATGATGCATTTTTTTCAGATTTCTTTGATAAACAGAATCTCAAAAGTGCATTTTTGGTCAATTTAAAGCAAACTTGCTGAATAAAAGTTTTATCTTCTTGAGAAGTTGAAAAATATTGTCTTAAAGAAATACTGAAATAACATAAATTGTCATTTCTTCATTTCTGTGATGCTGCTCATATTGACCAGGACTCCCAAGCAGAGATATTGTATCTCAACGGGACCTTCCTGATTAAATAAAAGGAATTCAAAGTGGTTATATGAAGTGCGAAGCACTTAACACTAAGTTGTAACTTGATTGCACTTTAAACTTTAAGGCAGAAATTAAACTTGCAGAGGGTTGACATGTTTTACAGTGTGTTTAATATAAAATAATCTTTGCTTCTGAGTCTTCATAGCAAAATGTTTAATTTTTGCCCTAGGGCCAGTGAAAATGTTGGCAGGGCAAGTAAAAATGGAAACTACTTGCCTGACTGAGTCAGCAGAAAAAAATAAATCCTTATTGTTGAGACCTGCAAACAAGGTCCTAATGCGGATCCAGTCTGTGTGTTTGTTCAGAGGCTAACGGGATTATGTTTGCATCTCACTAAAATGGAAATCTTTTCACATAACCACTCCTGGAAATTTTTCCCATCGCAAATGGCTTGTGATTGTAACATGTGTATGTTGCCTAGCAACTCCACATGGATGTGCATTAGGTAAATCATTTTACGCCGTGTCAAAATCTAGAATGCTGCTGAAAGGTATTTTCACAGCATTTATAGGTGTCCATCTCTCAAGCGGTTGTCTCATCGAACCAAATTTAACAGTGGAGCAGGAGAATGTTTCCATTGCTCACGCTGGACTGTAATTGAAAGGAACAGAGAAAAGGATCATCTGGACTTGCTAACACCCAGGACGAGAACTTGGATTGATGAGATGAAAGAGGTGAGCAATGTTTTCCAGTTCCACTTTAATTGCTGTTTGAAATTAAAAGAAACAATAAGGCCCCGCTGTGTTCTGCGCTCCAAGGAAAGCACCGAACGTGGGGTGAACGTGGTCACCTCGGAGCAGAAATGGACCGGGTTTCACCACAGTTGGTTGCACATCACAACAGCAGTTTGGCAGAAATGACAAGGCTGGTGTCAGTCTTCAACCCTGGAGAATCCAGAATATGTTCCAGTGCCTCAGCAACTCAAGTGAGTCAATTCTGGATTAAGCAAAGACGATTGTTTACAATGTTTTTACTGAGTTGTTAAGCTACTAGAATATAGTTTTTCAGTGAGATCATTACTTCTTCGAAAACCTTTAACTTCAAGGAGGGATAATTAAACAAACTAATAAGGAAATGGCTTAAAGTGTTACGCAAAACACTTTCCTAAAAATCTCCTAAATCATTATGAACCTTTCATGTTTAGCTCTCATTAGTTTGTCTCCGAAATCTGTCTCAGTCTCCAAAAACATGCTGGAAAGCAAGAAAATGATGAGCTCCAGTTAGATTCCTTGACAGCAACCACCTTTGGAAGTTTCTTTCCACACAGACACAAAATTGCATTAAAAAGGTATAGGGTTGATACAAGGAATGCTTGTAAAAAAAGAAACAATCACTAGATTGGAAGTTTTGTGCAAAATAATTAATACTTCTTACCTTTGGGGGGGAGAGCAGTGAAAACATATTTCTGTAGGGCAACCTATAACAAAAACCCCACTGGATTTTGGATTATTGCAGAACAAAAGATTGTGATTCTTACACACTTTGTTCATCATAAATATCTTCACAAATGAACAACTTCGATGAATTTTGAAGCCTAAATACAATCAGAAGAAGCAAATATAGCTGCATGCAGCAATTACTGGGGTTCAAGCACTTTAAGGCATTTATGCAAATATAAAAAAGACGGTAACACTTTATTTTAAGGTGTCCTTGTTACAAGTTACATGTACTTACTATTATAATTACAATTAATTATGCATAATTACATGCAAGTAACATTAAACCAAACCCTAATCCTAACCATATAGGAAGTACATGTAGTTAATTAATATTACTCAGTACTTAAATGGACAAGGACACCTTAAATAAAGTGTAACCAAAAAAACACTATGTAGCAAGCCTGTAACCACCTAAATCAATGACTTAAAAAAGCATTTTTGGCAATTCCAGGTAATTTACCACAGAAATATTATGTTTTTTAACATTTATGACTGTTATAGCGCCAGCTGTGGTCCAATCTCCTTATAACGTTGCTCAGCAGGTTTCGTTAAACTTTGAGTTTTCCTTTAGACTTTGTAGGATTTTGGGTAAATTTGGACAGGCCCCTTTTCTAAACGACCCCGGTATAGCTTCCCAAAGGGTAAGTTTCAACATTTATTTATTTATTTATTGATAATTATTGACCTAGAGAGTCTGGAGAATTGTACTGCAGTGTTTTTTTTCCAGATGGAGTGAAAAAAGTAGGTTTTTTACATTTTATCAATCATTTAACAAATGATTTGATTGACAGCAGTGGTTCTAAAGGCAAAGTTGTCTGGAATGAGGAGTCCTATCGTATGATACGAATATCACGTGTATGTGTGAAAAGCAGCACAATGTACAATGTACGTTTTAATAATGCAATGTCACCCCCCAGTGTCCGATTTCTTTCAAATTTCTCACAGACCTTTGAGGCCGTGAGTCACTGAGTTTCATTCCGATCGGCCTCCATTAACCTTGTCTAATAGGTGCTCAAAATATGTCGGCCAATGGCGGCCATGGTTTTTTTAGATAGGCAAATGTCCTTATAGACACTTGTGGCACTTTGGACCAAGACCGTATACAACGATTTTTATGTCAGTAGGACAAATGGTTGCATAGGTATAGCCATTTTTATGTTTTTTCCCTCTTATAGCGCCACCAAGCGGCCAAGCGCTGTGATTTTTGTCCTGTGACGTCAGATTGAGCTCTTACATAAGTGTTCTAAGATATTTCATTCTGTTCAGGAATTATAGGCATTTTACGAAAAGTGGCCCTACCCTTTCTGAACGTTTTAGTGTCCATTTGTGACGGTGAGTTGAAAGTTCAGCTTTTTTAAATAATTATTAATAATCACTCTCCAGAGAATCTTTCTGCACTGGTTTGGTTCCGATTGGGCAAAAAAACCTAGGACTAGTTCCCAAAAGGATGTTTCTCAAAAAATCCAAAATCCTGAAAATTTTGCCAGGCTCACGATCAAATCATGCATTTTGTTTGGCATGAGCCAAGGATTCCAAAGACATAAGACACTTGACTCAGCGGCTGACGGTTTAGGAGTTAAAAGCGATTTGATACTTTTGTTCGCTGTAGCGCCCCCAACAGGCCGATTGGGGTGAGCCTTGGTGACATTGTCAGTGGTGTGAGTACTACCATTCCTCCAAGTTTCAAGTCTCTACGACGTACGTTTGGTCTGCACAATCAGTTTTAAGTGGAGATTGCTGATTCTTGGCCATTCTAACAATTGCAACTGGGTTTCAGCATTACGTGCTTGAGCCCCTAATAAGTTAAACATACATAGGCTGTAAACGAATTACACCACAGTCACATGACTTTAGTTTAATGTCACCATCTTTAACCAACAACTTTTTCAGTCTTTATTTAAAAAGCATTTCACTGAAAGTTTCAGTTAGAAGAGTTTGTAAAAGCTTGAGTATAAATACAACTAGGATAAAAAAAAAAGTGGACTAGTGAGTAAAAGAGTTTTTCTATTTGGTGTTTAATGTCCCAATAATCTCTGCAGTCTCACTGAGCTACTTGTTAGCAACTAGTAGTGGATTGATTCACTCAACTCATTATGCAATACTATTTTGTCACTTGTTTTTTTTTTTTTTCCAAAAGGGCACCTATTATGCAAAATCCACTTTTACATGTTGTTTGGACATAAATATGTGTTGGCAGTGTGTGAACACAACCACCCTACAATGATAAAAATCCACCCACTCCTTATTTTTTAATCCCCATTAAACCAAATCAGTCTCACTAGGCATGCCATTTTGATTCTCTAAGCAATGTGACATCACATTGTTTAGGCCCCGTTAGCAAACACGTCCTTTCTGCGCTGTCAGGTCGGTTGGACCAAAATGCTGCACATTTCTTTGTGAAATTGAAATGTATCTAATAACAAAACGAAATGAAAAAAAATCTGAATCAAATAAATAAATAATACAAATAAAAGAAATCTGTTTATATGTGCTCTCTATCGTAGCGAAATAAAAACAGCAGACGGGCTGAATGAAAATGCAAATTCACTGTCTGACAGCAGGTGGCGCTTATGGAACAGCGGCAATATAGCATTTCCTTGGTTACTGCTGTAAACAAAGCAGCACTGCACTTATGAAATACTATTTTAATATGCATTATCCACCTTTTTCTTGAACAAGGGAACCTTGTTTACATCTCCAGTCTCTGGTGTTTCTAGTCAAATTAACGTATTTTCCAAGCCGATAAAAGGTGGATACAGCGGCAGGAAAAGAAAATTCCATCTAAACTTTTCTGAAGACAGTCATTTCCCCTAAGAGATATATTCAGATAAAAAACCACCAGCAATTGTATTGCGATTCATTTAACATCTTAGCCGACTTAAATCATTACATATTTTTAATCGATTTTCATCCGCCTCAATGTGCATCGTTACATCCTTAATAGCAACCATTTTTTAAGACAAGTAAAAGAGATTGTGTTAACCACAGAACTTATTTCAGGCATTTATTCAAAAATCCATTAAAAAAACCCACTGATTTTAGGACTACGTTTTGTAGGTTTTGGCCTACAAAAATGCATCTTCCTTGCATATCTTCATTCTATACACATATGCAGTCATTTATTTTGTTTTCTGTACTTATATATGCAGAGATTGCTGAGCCTGTGATAAAGGTATAATCTATTACAGATTCTCCCACCCAGAAACGACATGTAAAAACAAAACAAATCACATGTTTCACAATCACAATAATCTGCAAAGTAGATCAGACTTGCCACAAGTCAAAACTCTGGCTACATGACAGTGGCGTGCCCTAAATAATGTCATATCAAATATGAAATAAAGTCATATCATGACATATTTCCGACTCCAGCAGTCTTGTTGTTTCAGTTTTGCATGTAAGTCATGGCTACGGCACTTACATTTATTCGGCACAATGGGAGGCCTTGAATAGTTTCCAATGTTGACATAGCAGTATGTGGGAAATCTGCTGATGGTGTTAACATTGATCAAGTGTTCCTGGGGGCCATGCATATACATACAGTGTGGTCCAAAAGTCTGAGACCTCTACTGAAATTCTTCAGTTTTGCATTTACATCATTTCTCATTGCAAATTATAGTATGAGCATAACAAGTTGAGTGAAAAGTCTTAAGTTTGCACTAGATAAAACCTGATGATCATGTTCTCTAGCATGATCTGAGATGATCCAATAAGCATCTTAAACTGCAAAGGAAGTAACAACATCTTCTGTACAATTTAATTTAATTTAATTTTTCCCATGCAATGCTTTAACAGTAGGTGCTAAAGTATAGCATGCAAAAATGCAGTTTGATATTGGCTAAAATGATTTATCCATAGAGTTTAAAAGTTTTTATTCTTAAAAAAAAAAGTAATAAATACAAAATAATTTATAACATTATTTAAACTGTTTAAAAAAATACCAAAACTAATTTAATAATTATTTAATTTAATTTAATTTTTCACCTGGAATGCTTTAATAGTAGGTGCTAAAGTATAGCATGCAGAAACACAGTGTGATATTGGCTAAAGTGATTTATCCATAGAGTTTGAGAGTTTTATTCTTAAAATAAATAAGTAAATAAGTAATAAATAAAAATAATTTATAACATTATTTAAACTGTTTAAAAAATACCAAAACTAATTTAATAATTAATTTAATTTAATTTAATTTAATTTAATTTAATTTAATTTAATTTAATTTAATTTAATAATTTCATTTCATTTTTCTCTTGCAATGCTTTAACAGTAGGTGCTAGAGTATATCACGCAAAAATGCAGTTTGATATCGGCTAAAGTGATTTATCCATAGAGTTTGAAAGTTTTTTATTCTTAAAAAAAAATAAAAATAAATAAGTAATAAGTAAAAATAATTTATAACATTATTTAAACTGTTTAAAAAATACCAAAAACTAATGTAATTTAATTTAACTTAATTATTTAATTTATGCCTTTTGATACAGGCTTTATAGTAATTTATCCACAGAGTTTATTATTTTTTTATTCCTTTTTTTTCAATAATAAATGTTTATTTATTTATGTATTTTTTAACTTTCATAACCTCTTTGTTTAAAATTGTTTAAATCCCAAAACATTCAACTGGGCTCAGACATTTGGACCCCCTGCATAGTATGTATTTCTGGGAACAACAGTGGTGTGAAACTGTTGTCATTGGCCAAGATAAATGTATGCATCAAAATATTGCACTGAATATGAAATGTCCATTTTAGCCAATGAGCATTGTTGTTCTTAACGGAACAATGAAAGATACATTTTTGTAACCAAGCATGTAAAATGAGCTCTTTGAATTATTAAATTCTGCTCTATTTGAAAATATGTGCCATTTGTTTTGTTTATTAAATGCGACGGAGTGCCAAAGTCGACTCACGTTCTGTTGTACAAACTCAAACCTCGACTTTGGAGAAGCATTAAAACTCAAACAAAACACAGGAGTTATTAATGCTTTTTGGCTGGGCTTCAGACAGCCGTCATGTTTTATGGTTAGAATTCGGGGAAATGATTTAATGGAAAAGGTTCAAGGCACTAGCTCGGCTGATTCAGCTTTCCTTTTTCCTCTGCAGTTTCACTTGCATACCTAATTCATGTTTACAAATGTTTCCCCTCCGCAAGCGCACACACGCAAATAGATCCCCACTTTCCTTGTAGAGGTCACGGAAAGGTCTGCCCTGCAGGAACTGATTTATGAAATGCTAATATGCTATGAAATGGCATGGATGGGAAATGTGCTGTTATGATCTTTTTTTTGTGCCTGGCACCATTTTATCTTCATCTCTAGGATTATGAAGACTAACATGCACCAGACAGCACTCATAAATTTGAGTTAAACATCTGCACGATTATTCATAAAGATCTTACATCATGGCGTGGACATGTGGTCAGGAGGAATAGAAATTACATGTGCATGACACAGCATGGAGTTTTTTTATTTTCCAAATTACTTTCCTGGTCTTTTTTGAACGATATAACGCATGTTTTTAAAAAGGCTTCGTAATAATAATTTTGTCCCAGACCCTGAATTTTAGCAGATAAAATCAACTCCCATGCTATAAATATCCTGTTTCACTTGGGATAACATCACATAGTGGAAGTAAACATGTTTCAAGTTTAGGTTAAAAAAGCGGTTTATCCGTTAAAGGAGAAGTTCACTTCCAGAACAAAAATGTACAGATAATGTACTCACTCCCTTGTCATCAAAGATGTTCATGTCTTTCTTTCTTCAGTCGATAACAAATTATATTTCTTGAGGAAAACATTTCAGGAATGTTCTCCATATAGTGGACTTCAATGGTGCCCCCAAGTTTGAACTTCCATAATGCAGTTTAAATGCAGCTTCAAAGGGCTCTAAACGACCCCAGCCAAGGAAAAAATGGTCTTATCTAGCGAAACGATCAGTCATTTTTGAAACAAATTGACAAATTATATACTTTTTAACCTCAAATGCTCATCTTGTCTCATCTCTGCGATGCGCAGTCTGTGTAATCCAGGTCAATACAGTTAGGGTATGTCGAAAAACTCCCATCTTGTTTTCTTCTTCAGCGTCAAAATCGTCCTACATCGCTGTTTTACCTTTTTTTTTGTAAAGGGCGTGTTCACTTTGTAAACACTGGATTGGTACTTCTACAGCGACGTAGGACAATTTTGAAGTTGGGGAAGAGATGGGAGTTTTTCAACATACCCTAACTGTACTGACTGTATTGAACCGTATTTAAATACAAAAAAATTATTTTGTTTTATTTTATTCCCCTGCAATACTTTAGCAATATGTGTTAAACTTTGTCATGCCAAAACATGCCATTTCGCATTTTCTTTTTTCTTTTCCCTTCTTTTCTTCTTTTTTTTTCTTTTCTTTTCTTTTCTACCCCTGAAATACTTTAGCAATATGTATTAAAGTTTGTCATACCAAAAAATGCCATTTTGCATTTTATTTTATTGTATTGTATTATTTTTATAGCCCTGCAATACTTTGGCAATATGTACTAAAGTGTCATGTCAAAAAATGCCATTTATTTTTTATTTTATTTTATTTTATTTTAATGTTATTTATTTTATTTTATTTATTATTATTATTTTTAATTTTATTATTTTTTATTATTTTTATACCCCTGCAATGCTTTAGCAATAGGTACTAAAGTGTCATGCCAAAATGTCATCTCACATTTTATTTTATTTTATTTTATTTTATTTTATTTTATTTTATTTTATTTTATTTTATTTTATTTTATTTATTTATTTTTTTTATACCCCTGCAATGCTTTCACAATATGTACTAAGGTGTCACGCCAAAAATGGCATTTTTTATTTTGTTTTATATTATTGTATTTTTTTTTATTTGTATTTTTTTTATACCAATGCAATACTTTAGCAATATGTACTAAAGTGTCATGCCAAAATGCCATTTTGTATTTTTTGTTTTATTTATTTATTTCTTTTCTTTTCATTTTTATATTTTATACCCCTGCAATGCTTTAGTAATATGTACTAAAGTGCCATGCCAAAAATGCCATTTCGTATTTTATTTTATTTTATTATTTTATACCCCTGCAATACTTTAGCAATATGTACTAAAGTGTCACGCCAAAAATGCCATTTTTTATATTTATTTTTTTTATTTTATTTTATTACTTTTTATACCAATGCAGTTCTTTAGCAATAGGCACTAGGGTGTCATGCCAAAAATGTCATCTTGTATTTTATTTTATTTTATTTTAATACCCGTGCAATACTTTTAGTAACATAAATTTGATACAAATAGCCACACTTATTGTGAATGTTTATTTTGATCAGGCAATGAGTTTGCCCTTGTCCCCTGTGACAAATTGGAACATGGATCACATGCCTGAGAACAAAAGGGAAGGACACACAGCAGCCTGGGAAAGGAAACAGACGTCCAGAGGCTCAGTGGCTGTCATTGCGAAAGCAAATTCCCACTCTAATTAACAACAAGGCTTTCGGTGACTGTGTGCGTCTCTCTCTCTCACAGCACAGGCTCTCAAGACAGCTGAATTGATCTTCCAGCATAAGCAGGTGATGTAACCCAAGGGGCCGCTCCAAAGGCAAGGTAAGCACAGATTATAATTTAGACCATACAGTGGGGTTTTATTGAACAACAAATGTACTCAAAATAACTGGCGGTGCTAAAGGTCATAATAAATGTCTACCTATCAGTGAAGAGGGGATGACAAATGACTGGACTCAACATTTTGAATTTTATCTCAACCATTTAGCAGTGAGATTACATAGAATTACATAGAAAAAAAAGGGACTTAATTCTCATACCAAATTGTTTGAATTGCACTATGCCATATTTTATAGCTCTTTACTATTTGTTTCTCAAGAATTTTCTCCTTTTTGTAGGAGAAACATCTAAGACAAAATTGATACTTTGATGAAACAACTGAGAGCTCCATTAACTTTCTGTTTTCTCCCTAAATTTTCCTCTTTGAAACCTGTTAAGTCTCATGAGAAGGTGAAATCTCTGAGCAATATTTTCCTTTGGGTCGAGACTGACTTTCCAAGAGCCATTTGATAAATCTGACTGTAATCTGAACCCTTGTTTTTGTAAATAAAAGGTCTTTCGCACATGTTTCATAATGAAGGATGGTGGGTGTAAAAAAAAAAAAAAAAAACATACAAAAGCTTACAAGTGCTTGCGGGAATAATGAGCCTTTTTGGAATATTTTGACACTGTTTGAGCCCAGCTGAGACACATGCTGGTGGAAAGATTGTTCCATTAAATCAGAGCCAAGAGAAAATGTGCATCTTGCCCATGTCAGTAAAAGTCAAGCGTACTTAGAAGATATAAATCACCAAATGTGGGAGACTCATCAGAGGGGAACTCTAAACAAGAGCTCTGGAAACATGATAAAGTGAGCAAATGGACCGCAGCCATAAGCATGTCAGCCGAACAAAGAGACCACTTAAATATTGTGCTTTATGAGACCACCTCCTCCACCTCCTCAGCCCACCGTGGCTTATATTTCTCATCAAGATAAAGAATATCCTTCGGCCCGCTTTCACCAATCTGTTTGAAAGGCATTGCGCCATTAATACAGGCATTGTTTGGACTCCTTAACCAAAACTCGCAGGTTCTCTGCTTTTCTCAGAACTCTGCAGGGATGGAGAGAAGCGAGGTGTCTGTGATTTCAGCCCGTTTCATCGTGTGTTTAGCGTTCGCAGGTAATCACAACCTCAACGTATGTCTGTGTGAGAGATGCAACAGACCCTCCGTCTTCTGTGTGTAGCAAACTAATGCAATTAGTTCAGAGAAAATGGCCATTTACAGACATGAAATCATCCGTTGTGTAAATTATACATCTTTTAGTGGCTGTCAAAATGGCTATTGCCCCTTTTCTAATGCTTCTTCTGTTACTTCGTCCCAGGCATGGTGGGAGCGGGAAAGGTTTGGACGCTGCCAGCAAACTGTAGAAAACTGACATGTGACAAAGTCAGCTTTGATGCCGCTGTTTATGAATACTGTGTTGAGCCGTTCTCTCAGACCATGGCAAACACTAACTACCAACACAACTGTCCCTGGCCAAGCACTAGAAGGTGAGATACTAAGCTGTTATATCCACCTTTTTTTGATGTAAGAGGTCATTTGTACATTTTATGGGTCTGGATTCCGGTCTCATCCGCGCCCAGCTATTTTTAGCTGTACAAAACAGCTCATTTGCTGCTTGATATTGCAAACTGGTGTGTCTTACCATGTTTTAATGTATTACCTTAATTGTGAACACACTGATTTGTAGTGCAAACAGTTTTATCGTTTACTGCACGTTGTTATTCTTCTCGTTATTTCCCTATAGCGGCTAATGAACCGGAAGTCTCACCCATAAGCTTACTTCCGCGTTGAAGAAAAATTGGCTTGACAAAGCCAAAATATTGTTATTATATAAAACTGAGGTTCTGCAAAATCCCCAAATCCTTTCTTTCCTGGTGCTTTCAAATGGGATTATCGTTAACTAAAACTAAAGTTATTGTTAAATGAAATATAGTGTTGAAATATAAATAAAATATAAATATATAATATAAATATTCGATTAAAAACTAAAAATTTGAAAACTAACTGAAATAAGACTGAAGCACTAAATTACTAACTATAATAAATAAATAAATAAATAAACCTAAATAGCATTATTAAAACATGTTGTTAAAAATGAAGTATTATTAAAAGTATAATAGTATATAAAAAATATGAAAATAACACTGCTTTCATACAGTCCACCAAATGCAGCACTGACCTTCAGACTGTTAAAAGAAAGCTGATCTTTTTATTTTATTGGTGTATCTTATTTAAGATGTTTATTTTATTAGTTTATTGTATTTTTGTATTTTATAGCAACTGTATAGTTTTTTACATATTTTATTTATTAATTTCATCTTATTTAAAGTTTTATTATAATGTTATATTTTATTATAATTTATTATTAAATGCTATTTCATTACTTTATATTTAGATTCCAGAATTGTTTTTGTCATACAGTTATATGCTATGGAAGCCCATTTCTGCCACAGAATAAAAACTTAATAAAGGTCATTTTATTTTAAAGGACTTTTATCGCACAATTCCGACTTTTTTCTCAAAATTGCATGATACAAACTCACAGTTCTGACTTTTTCTCAGAATTGTGAGATAAAAACTTGCAAATGTGACTTTTTTCAGAATTGCATGATATAAATTTGAATTTTCAAGTTATAACTTCAAGTTATAACAATTCTAAGAAATAAAGTAACAAATCTGAGAAACAAAGTTAAAATTGCGAGATATAAACATACAATTTTTTTTTCTTAGAATTAAGAGTTTATGTCTCAGGCTTATCAGTTTGTGAAAGGGTGGAGAAAACATTTCCCATATCTTCTGCTGTAGACGTTAAAATAATTTACATTGTTGAGTCCATGTACTTTTAATACATTGAACTATTAATACATTTGTTAAATTAACATTAAATAATGTTTTGGGGGCAAATGGAGTGGAATTGCGAGTTTATATCTCGCAATTCTGACTTTATAATACGCAATTGCAAATACAGTAAACTGCAATTCTTATAAAACATCAATTTTTTTCCCCTCAAAATTGGACTTTATAACTCGCAATTGGGAGAAAAAAAGAAGACTTTTTCCTCACAAATGTGAGTTTACATCTTCCAATTCTGAGAAACAAATTCTATCTATCTATCTTAGAGCGACTGCAGAGGACAAGACAAAAATACCACTTTTCCCCCAGTCCAGATCTGAATGGCTCCTCTTCACAGAGGGTCTGCAGTCTTTAGTCATGGGAAAGTCAAGTTGTTCTGCTTCCCCAGGGTCTTTGTAACATCAGATTTTTATGAACAGTCACACCAAACCCAGAGCATGACTCTACACTCTTCAATCTTCACGACAGCTCGTCCATGTGGGTTGTCTTAAACCAAAATATTTAGTCCAAGTAATTGCGTATCCCGATGAGCCAACAAATTACAGCCTACCTTCAACTTCACTTCTCTGTAGTGCCAGGACCGTCGCTACAATTCAGGGGGCCCAGGACAACATTTTTCATGGTTTGGCCCCTACTTTCTACTAATGAGTAGGTTATACAAGTGGTTCTCAAATGGTGGGTCATGACCCAAAAAATGGGTCACAGTTCTATACTGAGAAAGCAGGCGAAAACAATACTAAAAGCGAGCAATCAAATGCAACTAGCTATATAATGATGTATTGACTGTACATCATCGTTGGGTTAGTTGCATTTTAAAGGGGTGCTATTATGCTCTGTCAGTTTTTTGAATTTTAGTCATGGTGTGGTGTGTATCTTTGGGCATAAAAAAGATCTACAAAGTTACAAATCTTAAAGTCCACTCCAAAGGGAGATATTTTGTTTTTAAAAAAAATATTTTCAGTAACTACAACGAACGGCTCCTTTCGACTACAGTGTTTGTTTTCCACATGCAATGATGTCACAACGCGGTCCATTAGAATATCATTAAAATAAATCCCTCCTACAGAAATTCGAATTGTTGGGGTGGTGCCATGACGAGGTAGGGAATTAGCCTAACTTTAGCGATGCAGCGCGGAGAGACGCTTCAACGAGCCGCAACACAGCGGGTATAAACACAAGCACTGACTAGAGTGGCCGCTTCAGAGCAGTAACGTGCCACAGACGTGTGCAGTGCAGGGGGCGAAACACATGCCGAAGCCGCGATCTACTCCGGTTGCCGCGTCGGAGCCGTAACGCACTGCAGACGTGCAGTGTGTGGTAACAGATTTGTTCATCATACAGTGTAGACAGCTTCACTTATAACGCGAGTGTTTTTTAAAAAGCATAAACTTGCACTAGAATAGTCTAGGCTAATCAGTAATGATGTTCTTTGATAATGTAAGGCTGCTTTTAGCCTTATGCTGGAGCTGGTTTCGGGCAATTAAACTAAGTAAGTAAATAATTACATAAATTGGAACGATAATATCATGCATTGGCGATCTCGCAGGCCTGAATGTTGTCTATTATTTACTTACCCTCCATGCATCCTAGGTGTATATGACTTCCTTCTTTCAGACAAATGCAATCAGAGTTACATTACAAATTTATCCTGGCACTCCCAAACTTTAGAACGGCATAGACGGGTGTTTCTCATCATCAGTCCAAAACAAGTCCAATAATGTGCATCCATCCATAATAAAAAGTGCCTCACACGGCTCCGGGGGGTCAATAAAGGCCTCCTGTAGCGAATCAATGTATTTTTTAAGAAAAATATCCATATTTAAAACGTAAGAATCACTTTAATCTAGCTTGCACTACCAGTTGTACAATCAACTTGCTTTTTTGACAAGGGGCGTGGCAGTACTAAAACACCATCTAAGCTGTTCGCCAATCGCAACGCAGTGGGACAGATAACCAATCACAACACATTTCATTTTTCGGAGGGCGGGCCTTCATTAAACCCAGAACTAATTGAGACATTTGTGCCAGGCTGGGAGAAATGTATTGTAATAATGTAAATCATGTTAAAAATAATGCATTTTTCAAACCAGCAAGCATGAAAGCATGTTCTAGTACACCCCTAAAACAAAATCAAGACTTTGTAAAAGAGCATAATAGGACCCCTCTAATTATAAACAGGCTTAGCAGTTTGTGAGTAGGGTGGAGAAAACATTTCCCATATCTTTTGCTGTAGGCGTTAAATTAATTTACATTTTTGAGTCCATGCACTTCATGGAACTATTAATACATTTGTTAAATAAACATTAAATAATGTATTTATGTAAGCAAATGGAGAGGGGGGAAGTAATGAGGTAAAGTTTAAAGGAATAATTCATCCAAAAATGACAGTTTGCTTAAAATGTATTCTCCCTCAGGCTGTCCAAAATGTAGAGGAGTTTGGAGAAATTTTGAATTTCATCACTTGTTCACTAATGGATCCTCTGCAGTGAATGTGTGCCGTCAGACTCCAAACAGCTGATAAAAACATTAAAATAATCAACAATAATCCACACAACTCCAGTCCATCAATTAATGTCTTTTGAAGTGAAAAGCTGCATGTTTGTAAGAAACAAATCCATCATTAAGATGTTTTAACTTTCACTTCTAGCCAAAGTATGCTTCCTCCAGTGAAAAAGTCCATCTCCTGCTGTCCTCGCACATCAAAACATCCACCAAAATATTTCTTTTGAACTGTTTTTGCTTGTAAACTGAGCTTGATATATGCATATTTCTTTCCTGATTCAGATAAGAAAACTTTTTCACCATAGAAATCAGTATTATTGATAGAGGACTTGTATTTACCCAGAAGCAACAGTTAGATGTTAAAAAGACTTTAATTGATGGACTGGAGTGGTGTCAATTACTTGTGGATTATTGTGATGCTTTTACCAGCTGTTTGGACGGCACCCATTCACTGCAGAGGATGTATTGGTGATCAAGTGATGTAATGCTAAATTTCTCCAAATCTGTTCTGATTAAAACTCATTTACATCTTGGGTGGCCTAAGGGCGAGTACATTTCTATGCATTTTCTACTCCTTTAAAAAAATGAAATTCACCTGCTCTTTCCTTTGGTCTCTCAGGCAATACTTCAACCTGATGCTGTGCCTGGAGAATGTTGCTAACTTCACATGCTGTACACACGCTTCCTACAGACACCACACGATACTGGACATCCATAAGGTTTATTTCTCCATGTGCTTATATATGGAGGACCCAGGAATTCCCATCCTGATGCTTCTCATCATGTCCTGCGTCATCGTCCCATTAATGATACCGTTCCTCTGGAAGCACTTCAACCTGCATGAGTACAGACTGCCAAACAATTATTAATGATTGGACAGTGTGTTGCATTTCAGAATAGACAATGATAGACCTCACAATATATCTGCAATGATTTTAAAGGGACAGTTCACCCAAAAATGAAAATTTTGTCATTAATTACTCACCCTCTTGTTGTTCCAAACCCGTAAGACCTTCGTTCATCTTCGGAATACAAATTAAGATATTTTGATGAAATCCAGGAGCTTTGTGGTGCATTGTGGTGCTCTCGAAAATGGCGGCAGATTGGTGACACGGAGGAGGAGAATTGTTGAATAAAGTTGTTATTTTTGTTTTCTTTGCGCACAAAAAGTATTCTCGTAGTTTTGTTGCATGTTGAACCACTGATGTTACATGGACTATTTTATCTATGTCCTTACTACCTTTCTAGGCCTTGAACATGTCAGTTGCATTGCTGTTTATTCCAGGTAAGAAAGCTCTCAGATTTTATCAAAAATAATTTGTGTTCTGAACATCTGAACGAAGGTTTTACAGTTTGGAACGACATGAGGGTAAGTAATTCATGACAGAAGTTTCATTTTTTAGGTGAACTATCTGTTTTAATGCACTGTTTAATTTTTAAAGTGTCCTAAAGACTATATTATTAGATTACATTTACATTAATGCATTTGAGAGACACTTTGCATTCAAAGTACGAAATATTGTGTAAATGCTCACTGTAAATTCAGCAATTTTGTGTAGATCTTATTTTGTGTTATCCTAATATGCTGATCAAGAAATATTTCTTATAGTCAATGTTGTAAACTGTTGTGCTGTTTGTTTACCTTGATGTGGGCTGTACGCCGCTTGCGCCTCCATGTGGCTGATTATAATATCAAAAGTGTAAGTAGCTGCGTGGGCGTGTTCAAATTAAAAATAATTAGGTCTCACCAGAAAGACTGGACATGGGGTTGGTTTTATACAGATTACTTTTACACATGATATTTGTTTTCGATAAGACTTACTTCATTTAAAAGTAGACATGTTTTCTATAGATATATCTCTCATGCCTCTGTGTTGAGTATTCACTGAGTTTTAGTTCATTTTAGTGACGCATTTCTTAATGACAATCAGAGAGAACAACGCAGCAGACTGCATACCCTGTTTGTTTGCTTTATTTTACAAAACCACAGAGTGCTGTTGTTATTATGAGTGTACACAAATAAAAGTAGACTCTTTACAGATTCGACTGATGTATTGCTCTTATCTGTACGATCAAAAATGACGGAGTAATTTAAGTTCTTTTTGGCGTTATCAGCAAAACTGCCACAAACCACGCCGGCACGTTTTTCGACCCCACAGGGTTAATGTTGTTGTGAAAAAAAAAAAAAAATCAGGATTTTATTGTAAGATTCTTTGAATTGCAAATGTACATACATTTGAAATACATCTATTTTACTTTGTAAAAGTCTAAACAATTTTACTGTGTCCTTGCCAAATTAAAACAGCTGACTGAACCCAGACTTTTGAGCAAGAGTGTATATATAAGCTGGATGGTAGCCAATAAATAAAAAATAAATAAACATAAAAACATGATAAAAAAAAATATATATATATATAATATGTAATGTAATAGTTAACACATTCTCTCTCTCTCTCTCTCTCTCTCTCTCTAAATATATATATATATATATATATATATTTTTTTTTTTTTTTTTTTGCTACTGACCAGCCCTACATATTCACTAATTCATAGCAGTGACTAGACAGTAATTTACACAGTCAATGCACAGACATTTGAAACACATAATAAATATTTATTTTGAGACAAAAAAATAACAATTTGTTTTACAGTGCTCTGAAAACAGTTTTTTTTTCTTTTTACAGAATAGCAATCGGTACTGCTATTAAATATCCACATAACATCATAGTATTTTCAGTATTGCTAATGCTAAAGTAATACATCATTTTTACCATATGAACTTAAAATGTTTGTCTTATTTTCTGACAGACAAACTACACGTCTTTATGACCAGGCAACACTTTTTGAGATCTACTAGAGGTCTTTCTGACACAGTCTAAAATGATGCAAACTCAAAAACACTACATAAAATAAAGGATCTGTTTTCTGTTTGTTTTTTAAGGTGTTATCTAGGGGTCATTTTACGTGGATCTAAAATACAACGTAAATTAGTATTATTTGTAATAGCATGTAACAGAGGTAAGTGTTTTTTCTTTGTACAATGAGTCTCAGTAGTCTGAACTGATGCACTGTTTACAACTGAGTAAAATGCTTTGTTAGAACCAAAACACTGGCTTTAGGGTTGTTTGTGTCTGTGTGCACTTCTGAATGGAAAATATGTTGGGTGTGAATGAGATTAATATAATCTGACTGCAAATATTTCTGATTGTCATCCACTTCATCACAACGGGAAGAAGAATGGCGTACATTTAACACTCACAACATGAAAGCAAGTGTAAGTTCAGACATGAAGTTAAACACTAACACATCTTTCACAGCATCGGGTGGGTGGTCTGGACGATCAGGGTGGCACCATCCACCAAAACCCGGCTCATTCAGACGCTCATTTTGCTGTTGCTCCATTCATACTACTTCCTTTTCATCCTAAAAACCACACGCAGGAAACGGCAGTCTAGAAGTGCTTTTTATTCTCTCACATAACCAAGTTCACACAAAGTGTTTTCTTTTTCTCATACGACCCTAAAATAAGAGAGGTACCGACGGCCTTCGACTATAGAGAGCTTTTGGACTTTCACCACAGGTGAAAGTCTACCAGATAGTTGGACGAGTAACCCGTCCGTAACCATGAAAACTGTCACTGTGGTTGCAGACACAATGGACAAGAAATCTACATCACTCCATGTACATTCACTGTGTCACATGTCTGTAGCTCATGTAGGGATTCAGTATTAAACCTTTTTTTGTGTGTGTGCTTAAAGGACCTAACCTGCATGGAAATTCAATGGCAAACATATTGGTTGCTAATAAACAAAAGCAGACAGAACTGGTTCAAATAATAACAATAAATAATAAATAATAATGCTGAAAGCAGCAATTACGAGGTCAAGCCCTGAAGGAATTTGATTTACATTTGCAAAACTGGGAGAGTAAATAAATTTAGGACTGAACCAACCACACTCCGATCTCTTAATCAACAGATAGTCGCAGACAAAAGGTTTTGAACACAAAACTTTCATGGAATAGCTTTTATCCAGCCAAATATGGAGGGAATTTTAATTAATTTGTAGGAACAGAAGCAAACTTAGTAAATTTTGGCCCAAAACTACTCTGGTAGCTTAAAGACATGGTATCAGTGATTATTACCATAGTTTGGTGTTTTTATTCTTTCATTTTTAAGGTAACAAGTTTTGTTTTGGTACCCCAAAGTGTTGAAAATTTTACAAGAAAATTAAGAATGGTAGAATGACTCAAGGAATCAGGAGGCCAAATAGTTTAACTTCTGGCCAAATTGTTTAAAAGTTACCCACAAGTTTCCTACGCCCCGTGAGGCCTTGCGTCGAAAGTAAACAAGCGGGACGTGACACTCATTCATTCCACAGTTGACAGGAGTGACGGGCAAATGAAGCCTCGTGAAGCACCGAGACTTTCCTCTGACTGTTTCGGGAAAAGATTCAAAGCTTCGAGAGTGTCAAAAACAGCGTGATCTGGTGGTTAGTAAAAAATAAAGCAGCCAAAAGCCGGTGAAGCTCCGTCGGAAGAAGCATTCACCACAATTTTAATAAATCGATCCATGTTATATGCACAAATAAAAGCCTAACCGTGTGTGTGTTTGTTGGATTTCTGCCTGTGAGAAATTAATTTACCCACTGAATAGAGCCATTAAATGCCAGTACAAATATCAACATGATGTAATATAAGAATAATGTACACATATATTAATTGTATATGGCATATATTTAATTTTCCTATTACTTGTATGACTTGTAGGTCCCAGTAAAAATGTACTCGCAAAGTAAGATCTGGGGGTCCAACATCAGGACATGCAAAGTGAATCGCGTACATGACTGGACAGAAAGCGAGGCTTCTACAAAAGGGATTTTCACGTTAACAAGCCTCGAATCGAGGCTTCATCTGGCATGCCCTTTAACACAGGCTCTGATGTCTCGGATTAAATGTCATTTCACTAGTTAACAGTCATTCAAGATTTAGCGATCCAAACTTGCTAATGTGGGAACACAAATTCGAAAAGCATATGTTGTCCATAAGAACGTAATGACATCTCTCATAAAGGTGTGCATCTTTACAAAGTAAACAATGGTCTAAAAAACACTTAGCCTCTTTGTGAATTAGCACACAAAATACCATTGGTATACTACGTCCACCGCCTCACCGGAAGTTATACCCACGTTCTTTTTTTTACAGTAGCGCCTCCCGGAAACTTGTGGATAAGCAAATACTTTTGGCCTGTAGGTTGTACTGTCACCAAATCATTCAGTCAGTTTTTCTTGAATGCAATGCATGGTTCACCCAAAAAAATAAAAATAAAAATAATAAAATCATTTACTCACCCTCGCGTGGTTCCAAATCTGTATGACTTTTCGTTTTTCTGTGGATCACAAAAGAAGATATTCTGAAGAACGTTGGGAACCAAACAACATCGGAACCCACTGACTGTCTCAAAATGTCCCACAAAAGAAAGTCAAACTGGTTTGGAAGGACATGAGGGTGAGTAAATGATCACAATATTAGGTTTTAGGTGAACTATCCCTTTACCTGATCTAAAGATTTGTAAGCGGCATGATTACATGATCACAAATCCAAGATGGCGGTCAATCTACTACTACTAAAGTGTCTAAAAAAAACTCCAAATTGTTTTAAGGCTTCCACAGACGGAAAAATAATAATACGAAAACCGACAAATACAAAAAGGTGCATCCAAAACTTCACTTTTCGGGCTCTCAAATGTGACAACACTACAAAGTTGGGCTAGTATGTTCACAATCCATGGATTAAACCAATTATGTAAATAGTGCAATAGACCAGTGGTTCCCAACCATGTTCTTGGAGTTCCCCCAACACTGCACATTTACATGTCTCCTTTGTCTGACACACCCGTTTCAGGTCTTGGAGTCTCTACTAATGAGCTGGTGATCTGAATCAGGTGTGTTTGATTAAGGAGACACGGAAAACATGAAGTGTTGGGGGGGCTCCAGGGATGCGGTTGGGAACCCCTGCAATAGACAAATCTGTGCAACTTAGCATTTAGTGCTAATTCACAGTGGAAGATGAAGATTGACACATTCAAAACCCAAAAGCCCCTGAAAACAAGTCTCTCTGTTTCCTCTCTCACGTTCCTTTCTGATGCATGGATTGTATTTATTGAGAAAAACCAAAGCAAGCCTGCAGAGATTGAGTGTGACGGCAGTGTGAGCAGCAGCGGCAGTGCAATAACTTCAGACCATTCATAATCCTCAAGATAAACAAGAAACTAATAACCCCAAGCAGACAACAGCTATGAGAGTCATCGAGGAGCTTCATTTCAACCCAATTGGAAAGAAAAATCAAAGAGAATATATCCTGAATATTTCCATATTATTATTTCCCAAGTATGACTGACAAGATTAAATGCATTGAAAATGGAGCAAATGCTCTAAAAATGCTCCATGTTTTATCATTTTTTTTTCAAGGGCAAAAAATCTGAGCTGCTATCCACATCCATTTTATACCAACAAGTTGCAACAACTATCTTGTTTGTGTTTTTTCTTAATTCTCTTACAACTGACCTTTTGCGAACAGTTTGATTGACAGGCGATCTGACCAATCATAACACAGAATCCGCCATTTTGTCTGACAAACAAATCAGATGGGAGAGTATATTAACATTGGTGGACCTAAACTTGAAAAATTATTTGTATTGACATCATTCCGCAGTTTTTGTGGTTGTTAGAATTTTACCGTAAAAAATATGGTAGTAACATTTTAGGTTTTACCGGAATTGTATTTATATAATGTATATAATGTTGAAGGAGTCATATGATGCAATTTCATGTTTTCCTTTGTCTTTGGAGTATTACAAAGTCTCAAACCCAAAGAGATATTCTTTATAAAAGTTAAGACTCAGCCACGGCTTTCTAAAACGGCTCATTCAAACACGCCCCCACATGTCTACGTCACGGTGTGGGAAGATTTGCATAATACAGCCCAAATGTATACGTAAACAAAGAAGGCACAACTTTTATTCTCACTGCAGTATTGTTTCAGCTATGACGCTATGTGTTTTATTGCGAAAGTGAAAGTACTTTGTTTGGCCTTTCAAATGAGTAGGGGAAATGATGGGGAAATTCTAACTTTGCAAGGACAGTCTGGCGCTTCTGACTCAC
Source organism: Labeo calbasu (assembly GCA_019740295.1). Taxonomy (NCBI): domain Eukaryota; kingdom Metazoa; phylum Chordata; class Actinopteri; order Cypriniformes; family Cyprinidae; genus Labeo; species Labeo calbasu. The sequence goes on from JAHKKF010532141.1 coordinate 33,828, forward strand.
AGCCTGTAAGTACATTTTCATATTTAAAGAATTTGCTACTGGGTATTCAAACGTGAGTTTTGAGCAGTGCAGAGTAGTGCTTGTTTGTTGTTTCTACAATCACAAATGCAAACATGGTGTTATGTTTACGCGGCGCGATGCAATGCAATGCGTAAAAAGACAGTATGAGTCATTATAATCAGTAATTATGTCCTCACTGGGTGCAACAAATACGTCATTTATAATGGATTTTATTGTTTTTGTCTTGTCGTGCCGGGACATGGCATCACAACAAGGTTAAGGGGCGTAACATTTCTGTCACACAGTTGAGGTATTCGGCCAATCACAAGTCACTGATAAGATGGCTAATCAGAGTACACAGTGCTTTTCAGAGCGATGAGCTTTGTAAAAATCGACGTGTTTTAGAAAGGCGCGGCAGAGAGAAGCCACGATAATGTACAGTATGTGGAAAATAATGTGTTTTTTGAACCTCAAACTGTGTAAACACATTGCATTACACCAAATACATAAAATAATGTTCTTTTTAGCAACATCATATGACCCCTTTAATATACCAACCTATGGAAGTACTGAAATCTGTTTTGTGCCTTTGTAATACACTGATATGCACTAAGAGCAGGTGGCGATGAGAAAGCTCATGAATTAAAGCCCATCACAAGCAGCTTTTAAATACTAACATATATAGAAGGTGCACAGTATCATTCACACAAACATTACACACCATTGTGGTAACACTAGAAAAACAAAAAGAAGATACATAGTTATTTCAACAAAAAAACATCAAATGTGAAATATAATGCAGGGAATTCTGGGAACGTCAATTTACGGTTATCCACTGTAAATTATGCGTTCTTTTTCACTTCCAAAAACGGTATACTACAGCAAAATTACATGTAATGTCCAATACAGTTTTTCCACCGTGTATAGTAGGGGAACTTACCATTAACCATTTAATGGGTTTTTACTGTAGCATTTTACAGTCTTTTACCGGTAAAATCATGGTCATTTTTTACAGTGCACCATTTTTCAAGTTCAAGTACACCAGCGTTAATCTACTCTCCAGTCCGATTTGTTTAGCAGACAAAAATGGCAGATTGAGTGTTATGATTGGTCAGATCGCCTATCAATCAAACTCCCTGCTAAGGGTCAATTCAACATGAAGTCAAAATTTATCCTATTACTTCATTAATGCACAGTCCTGGCTTCTGTGCACATTTTACTCCAACAAAACAAAACAAAACATAAAAAAGTGCAACAACCAACTCTGCCTCTGACACAGCTTTCCTTTTTGGCTGACATCACTATCACTCATATATATTAGCCCCACCCCTTCACCACCTGTCACCAATTTGCCATTTAACGCTCACTTTTCCCAATCCTGTTTAATCTGTCAAATCCAAAGGACATTTTTTCCATTTACATTATGTGAAGCCTTACTGAGAACTCTAACAAATCTCCTGAGTTGTGAAAGTAGCCACATCTGAGCAATAACATTTGCCTTTGGAAAGCTAAGATTTGTTGCTAAAGCTAAGATCTGTTGCTTACCGTTCGATGAGCCTGCCAAAGGCTTCACACAGTGGGAATCCGATTCTACAGCTTACAGCCAGCTTGTCCTCATCCAATTTCATCTCTCAGCTACATCCCTATTGATAAATGCTGAGGGGGAAAAAATTAAAACCAACGTTCTAGCCTTTTGGCGTTCGTACAGAGCTATCCGATGGCTCAACTAAGGTTACGTGGTAAAACACGTCTTGATGTGTGGCTTCACATTAAGTGCTTCAAAGACCTGCCATTCACAACCACAGATCTCCACTTACTGCTCTCAGGCTTGAGAGCAGCACTTAGGCTTGTGCTTTCCAAGAAACTAAACATCTATTCAGAGTAGCACAGCGTTGCATGACAGATATTTCTTTATTGCACAATTTCCTCTTGTTTTCACACTAAAAACTGGGGAAACGACGAGCAAAAAGAAACACATGTGGAATATGTGTTTGTGATGAAATGAGCTAGTCTAGCGTGACTAGGCCTAGAAGTCTGTATTACGCACAAACAAATTCAATACACGCATGGACGGCACAATATTTACAGTCCAAAGGGCAGCTTTCTCTAAAGGCAATTGTCCGAACTCAAAACATGAGTGTAATGGAACAATTCTGCCTGTTTTCAGGTCCGTATGAGGCTGTTCTGTTCAGAGGAAATTTCGCGAAGGGATAAAGATGAAGATGTTAAAGGTGAAGTGCGTAATTTCTTTGTTTTCACCAAATGGAATTGCAAACAGGTTACTTGAAAATTCCTCCCCATCTCTGATTGGTCGGTCAAACTGCTAGTCCCGTCCCAAACTCAGCTCATTGGCTGATCGGGGTTGATTATGATGCTCAAACAAATAGAGCAGTGTTTTACTGTTGTTGCATGTGGAAAAAGTATTTTAACACAGAAAATACACACATCACCTTTAAAGGCTTTAAAGGCAAGGGAAACGTGGATCTGTTGGCTTAGTGAATGTGCTTCCTTTTAAAATAGCTAAAGTTTGTCGCTACCCTCCATGAACCTGGCTAACAATTTGGCAGCATGTTTCATCAAAGCCAAAAACAGTCTAAACTGTAGCGATAAATACATCCATACACACTGGCAGTTTGACAGCCTTTGGAATAGCATTGATTCAAAAAAGTTAGCATTTACTGTATGCAATCAACGAAATCCAAGTTTTTATGGCTTTAACCTATTTCAGCGAAACTGTTCCCGAATACACTGCAGTATAACAGCATAAGGAATGGAGTTAGTGCTTTGAAAAGGGTAATATTAAAAGCGCACACAAACGCACTAAAATTTACAACAACAACATATTTGGGCAATAAATCCTATGCTAAATTTATACGTAGCAAGAAAAAATGAGCTGCGCAAAGAAAATAAAAATGAATTAATTTTTGGAACCTTCAAGACAAACCAAAACAAAAGATGAAAATGAATGAATATAAATTACTTGATTTAAAAAATCGAAATAAAATATGAACCCGTTTGGAAAGAAAATCATGTTTCTGAGAGCTAAATAACTTCTGATGAAAATAAAATAAAATAAAATAAAGGGAAATCATATGCGGACAGCTAAATACCTTTTTTCTCCATTAAAGGTGCTGTAAGCAATGTTAGCCGTTTTGCTAACTCCCACAAGTCACTGAATTCAAAATGACTGACAGGCTGAGAGTGATATCTGTCAGGAAGTGACTTTTTTTCCATGCTATTCCATAAAAAAATCACTTACAGCACCCTTAAATGTATTGTAACTACTGCATACATCGATCAAAGTAATCACTACTGCATAAAGTACGTCTAAAGGGACTGCACTACAGTTTTCAAGCAACAGGACTGCACAGCAAAGGAACTGACCACTCTAAGGGCACTGAGAGGTCGTGCTACTATAATATTCAAACCCTGTGGTCAACGCCTACAGTACAAGGCAGCTAAGATCTACAGGCAGTAGGTCTGGTCCGCATGGGTGCAGTGCATTCGGATGGGGTGAACAGGGGGTGTAAGAACCAATCTATTGGATTAGTCTCACCATCATTGCACTTTGGGAGGTCTAAGGTGCACGGGTCATATCTGATCTTATATTCAAAGGTCACTGGGCAGCAGCAGACAAACATGTAGGCCACTTTTTCGGAGGAAAAAAAATGGAAAAATAATAATAGTATCCAAAACATGATCTGTGATTCTTTTTATAATTCAAAGTACACGTGAAATAATTCTGAAAGAGGGCAGTGCATCAGAGTTCATCCGATTCCGTACATCTTTCCCGTTATCCAGAGACCTGTATTGGATTGGTCAGTGAAGAGATGAGCCATGTGACCTGCGTCTAGACAAGCATGTGGATCTCGTTGTATTCATCCCGTCCATCTTCATCAAAATTGGGCGAATCCTCATCAGCATCCAACTGCAAGAACAAAAACTATGTTTCAAAATGAAATCAACACCAGGTGGATTTTCTCAGCTGACTGCTTGTGTTTGGATCAATGAATATGAATACAAACATGAAGACCACATGAACTCACCGCTGTGAGCTCTCTCTCCTCAAAGATCCTGGTCAGGATGAGTCTACGCAGAGGTACGGTCATAATTAGGATGAAGGGAAAGGCCAGCGAGGCTACGGTCGACTTGACCACCCACAGCAGGGCGATACACAACAACTGAATGATGGTGAACATGTTCATACGCCATGTCTTCACCTGTGAAACAAATTATGTCCAGAATTACAAAAATACATCTATTTTGCAGATTTTTAATTTAATACATATTATTTTTCATAGTCAGGCACATATTTCATAGGTCACCTAGAAATAATGTCAATAGTTTTTATTTATTTTACCTTCTAAGATTTCCTTGTTTGAAATTTTTCAAAACCGTTGTTTACTTCTAAATTCCAAATTAGACTTTCAATCCAAGATTTTCAATGTAGTCTCAGGCTTTTAAACAATACACAGTGTTCAAATTTGTCAAATATGGTTTGTAGTTTTCATTTTTGTAGGGTTGTGTTAAAACGTGCGAAATGAAATGGTGATTTGTGCGCCACCTTGTGGGTGCTTCGAAAGCCTTCAAACAGTATCCAGATGTCAATTAAGTGTAAACTTGTAGCATCTACCATGTGCAAATCAAACACAAACATGGATAATAAGCTGTCATCATTGCATTTGTAAATAAGATCTCTGCTGCTTCAGACTTTTGGGAAGACGTGGTTACCTTGGTGACGTAGATGTGGTCGGGGTGATGTTTAGCAGGTGTGACCATGAGTGTGATTCGCTCATAAAGCTGGATACCAGTAAGAGACGTGATGCCCATGTACAGAAATATTCCAAACAGCACAGCCAGAGGAATATGACGCAGCACATCTGTCATCACTATAGACAACCCTGCACAGAGGTGATAGGATTGACAGAATAAGGAAAGATTTTTTTATCCCCTAAGTTAATCGAATAGTATTCTCTGAAAAAATTTAATGTCAACTAGGAAACTTGAGTGGTCTGAAATATAAAACAGATGTTGTTAATACAGCAATAAGCCACGTCAAACCATCCATTACAGTAAGTTTACCATGGTTTTACTATCACGCTCTTACGCACAACCTGAGGCTGAGTACCAAACCCTGTCCCCTTTAAAGGGATAGTTCACCCAAAAGTCTTTTACTCACCCTCAAGTTGTTCCAAACCTGTCTAAGTTTCATTCTTCTGTTGAACAGAAGAATTGTATTCCATTGACTTCCGACAGAACAGACTAGTATGGAAAGTAAATACTGTTGTTTGGTCAACCACGTTGTTAAAAATATCTTATTTTGTGTTGAGCGGAAGAAAAAATGCGTAAATGATGACAGAATATTCATTTTTAGGTTAACTGTCCATTTAACCATGGTAAAATCATCGTACGGCAATAGTAATATGATAAAGAACACCAATGTTTGATGATTATATGCTGAATGATTATATACTGATAAAACCCTTGTGTCGTTCTAAACCCGTAAAACCTTAAGATATTTTTCATGAAATCTGAGAGCTTTCTGACCCTGCATAGACAGCAATGCAACTACCACGTTCAAGGCCCAGAAAGGTAGTAAGGACATTATTAAAATACAGAGTAATGTATTTAAAAACATTTAAAAACATTAAAAACATTTATTTCATACAAAGTATGAACATATTTACTTACATATCGCTCAAGACTTAATATAAACCACTTCCAGAACAAAAATTTACAGATAATATACTCACCCCGTTGTCATCGTTCATGTCTTTCTTTCTTCAGTCGTAAAGAAATTGTTTTTTGAGGGAAACATTTCTGCATTTTTCTCCATATAACGGACTGCTCTGGTGCCTAGAGTTTGAACTTATCATCCACTATATCGTCCACTATATGGAAAAAAAAATGCTGAAATGTTTTCCCTCAAAAAACATAAATTCCTTACGACAGAAGAAAGAAAGACATGAACATCTTGGATGACGCGGTGAGTACATTATCTGTAAATTGGACTTCTCCTTTAAGCCTAATTTGTGTTTTAATGTCACTATTGATGAAGATTGTATGACCTTTGAATAATATCAGTCTTTAAAGGCAAGATATTTAAAGTGTACCTAAGTGTACTTGCAGTAATTCCACTTGAGCACAATCAAATATACTTCATTATATCTTTAGTTGGACTTTAGCACTACTTTCGCACAATTAAAGTGCGTTAAGTACAAAATTAGTTCTGGTTTAGCAGACTTTTAAGTATACGAATTTAGTATACCAAAAGTACAATTGCAGGGTGTTTTTATTAAGTACATAAATATGTTAAATGTATTAGTAGTATATTTAGCATTAAATAAATGCATTTGAAATACATTTCAGTATATTTATTTTTCACTAGGGACATCAGTGGTGTTAATTTTATGAAGCTACGAAAATACTTTTTGTGAGATTGAAATTGTTGAGTAAAGTGTTTTTTTTTGTTTCCTTTCTTTGCACATAAAACAAAGTTGAACCACTGATGTCATGGAATATTTTCTGGGCTCTTAACGTGTCAGTTCCATTTCTGTCTTTGCAGAAAGCTCTCATATTTTATCAAAAATATCTTAATTTATGCTCCAAAGATGAATGAAGGTCTTACGAGTTTGAAACGACATGAGGGTGAGTAATTAATGTTAGAATTTTCATTTTTGGGTGAACTATCCCTTTAAGTACATTATTTAAAATGTAGGATGTTCACGACTACCCAGCAACGCAGCAAATTTCTGGTGTGTTCACTGTAATTGCAGGTTTTGGAGTAGTAAAAACTTCTGCCAAATTTATAATTGCAACTACAAGCTCTGACGTCTTAATACTTTTATTCAGCATTGAATTGATTAAATTCAAAGAAATGCTGTTATTTTGAACTTTTATTTATCAAAATATCCTAAAAAAAATCTATTTTTTCCCACAAAAATATTTAGCAGCACAACTGTTTTCAGCACTGACAAAAAATGTTTCTTGGGCAGCAAATCAGCATATTAGAATAATTTCTGAAGGATCATGTGATGCTAAAGACTGAAGTAATGATGCTGAAAATGTTTTTTGCATCACAGCAATAAATTACATTTTAAAATATATTACAATACAATTTCAAACTGCAAAAAAATTCACAATATTATTGTTTTTACTGTGTTTTTGAACAAATAAATGCAGCCTTGGTGAGCAGTGTTGGGGTAACACATTACAAGTAACGCAAGTAAAGTAATCAGATTACTTTTTTTAAAGTAACTAGTAAAGTAATGCATTACTTTTTAATCCCCCCATTTATTGATTGAAAGCTCTCCTGTCCCCATGTTGAGTGAAATCGGGAGTAAGATGTTACTTTAGTTTTAGATTTAGTATTCCTCAAAATGAATAAAAACAGTGAAATTTAACTCAGAATATGATGCAAACCTGCAATAAATAAATATGTTAAATAATACAAATATCTCATCTCATTTGATTAACCAGCGTCTTATGATGATCCAATTCAACCATACTAATAAGCAAAAATTACTCAAGACAAACTAACTAGTTCTTTTTTTTTTTACTTTTTTCTTCTGCTTTCTACTGTACGCCTGTAAGCATGAGACTTTTGGTGTGAAAGGGCTTTTACATTTGCCAGACATAGAACTTTTTATATAAAAACAAACAAGCAAGTCCTGCCCAGATTTTAAAAAGTAATGCAAAAGTAACATAATGCATTACTTTCTATAAAAAGTAACTCAGTAACGTAATTAGCTACTTTTTTTAGAGAGTAACGCCATATTGTAATGCATTACTTTAAAAAGTAACTTTTCACAAAACTGTCGGCGAGCATAAGAGGCTTCTTTCAAAACCATTTAAAAAATCTTTCCGAACACACCCAGAGTCTCTTTTGAACAGATGCATTAACATGGCTCATCCAGTAAGTTTTCAATATCTGCGTTATAAATGTTTTGTGTGTGTATGCGTGTTTCTTACCCACTAGGATAGCCACACACATCCCTGTGATCCTCTGTTCTTTAACTTCTTGGATCATGGGCTTCTCTCCAGGGGCAGTGGCTTTGCTCATGACTGTCAGTGCATTCACGTGAGTCACCGAGCGCACAGTGGCGGCAGTCAGCCAGGGCAGACCGAAGAGCGGGCAGATAGCTCCTAAAATCACTATCAGAAGCAGGTCGAGATGAAAGCCAGAACCCTTGACCAAACGCCGCTCCTTCTTGCTCACTATCAAGCTGCAGACGGGACAACATGATGCAATGAGCCAAAACAGAATCATTTGAATTGTGTTGCATTTCCATCTGAGCTTACACAGAACAAGATCACAAGATCTGTTAGCTTACTCACGTGGTGATTTGAGTCTCCATGAATATGAGGATAAAAACCAGCAGGGCCGGGATCACTGAGGCTCCCATCATCCAAACAGGGAAAGGCTGTTTATCTCCAAACGGGCTGATAAACCAGCTCCGTTTGTCTGGAGATGTGACTGAGAAACCAGAGGGGACGTTCAGCTTCTGCAACCACAAAAAAACGCAAGCGCTCGTAACACAAGGATTCACTGGCTACAGCGCTCTGCCAAACCAACCACACTGTAATACAGATTCGGAAGAAACCTGGCTCCAATTACAGGCTAGTACTTAATAAGAAGAGTATGCTGGGAGAGGAATTTCTTTGTGGTAATATACATAGTGCGCATGAGAGTTTAACAGTTACCTGTGTGTATGTTTCAGGGATGGTGCAGTCCACCAGCACTGAGATGAGTATAGAGATAGGAATCCCAAAATCACCAATGATTCGTCTGGCCTTTGATGATAACAGATGATACACACACGAACAGAGAAAGAAAAAAACTTTTTAGTCTGCTCAAAGTTTGCTCACAAGGAATCCTAAATCACGTTTGTAATCAGTAATTTTGTTGATTTCCAGTAAAAATACCATTAAAATGAAACAAATTTATTTAAGAAACAAAATTGGCTCTCAAAAATTGTTTTATATATATATATATATATATATATAGAAACAAGTATAATAAATAAATAAAAATAATAATAAAAGAAACATAAAATAAGGAGAAATTTTGATTAAAACATTTAAATAAAAAATAATACATTTTTATTACAAATTTGGGCTTTTAAGTTTTTTATAACAATCATGTGGCACTAAAAATATATTTACAAATTTTGATATTAGGTGCAATTAACTGTGATTATTTACTAAAAAATATGTGTGATGAAATAATTGTTTTTTTAATTATTTGACTACTAATATATTTACCATTGTAATGGACCAATATAATATGAAATGAAAAAAGCAATTACTCCATTGCACATTTCTGGGTAAATAATCAATTAATCGCACATAACATAAAAATGTGTAAAAATATCTTTACATTAAATCTATAAATTATTGTACACACAACATAAAGATGGTATATTTTTACTTGTGTTTAATGACAACTTTTTTTAGTATGTTAAGTAAGTTCAAATGTATGTTAAGTAATGTTTAGTACATTAAGTAAGTCAAAAAAGTTAAGTACTTACAGAAAGTACACTGTAAAAAGGCAAGTATTATAGATACCAATACTGATACTGATGCTTTTATTAAATGGATTTTTGTAATCAGTGTCTCTGAATAAAAATAATCCATTTAACTTTACAGTAAAATTTGTGTCATTGTTTTTAACATGTAATAGGCTTAAACTGTTACAGAGCAATAAAAATATTTTTAAGCAGACTTAAAGCAGTCTTCAAAGCCAGCTTTGTGAAAGAAACAGACTCAAATTTAAGATGTAATTCACAGAAAATCTGGTCACATTTTACAAGTGTATTAACAAACCATTAACTATGACTTTTGCCTCAATAAACTCCTAATTTGCTGCTTATTAATAGTTAGTATTTCAGCGTGCTGACAAAATAACACCACACCACATACCTTTCCACCAAGGAATCTGCTATTACGAAATTTTCGCAGAAAGAAGGCCACAAAGAAGGTTCCCATCATGAGCACTAAGGACAATAGGGCTGTGTTGGGCTGGTTGAGTATTGGTTCCCCAATCACACTATGCCCTGGAGGGTCTATGGGTTTGAAGGCAGGCAGTACAGGAGCTGTAGGGTAGCTCTTCATCAGAGGGTGCTCTTGAAACACCTGAGAAAAAAATACTACAATTATTTTTTTAACCCTCAATTGGATTCAAGCATGAATACAGCCAAGAGGGAAAGGCCATGTGTGACAAAGTTAGTCACCCTTTGAGTCAGTTGCCTGTAGATCCACTTTTAGCAGCAATAGCATGAAGCATTCATTTTCTGTGTGACTTTATCAGTCTCTCACATCGTTCTGGAGGAATTTGGACCACTGTTCTTTTCAACGTTGCTCCAGTTTATTGAGGTTTGTGGGCATTTGCTTATGCACAGCTCTCACCACAGCATCTGAGTCAGGATGAGCTCTAGACTTGGACTGGGCTATTGCAACACCTTGATTCTTTTCTTTTCAGCCATTCTGTTGTAGATTTGCTGGTGTTCTTGGGATTATTGTCCTGTTGCATGACCCAATTTTGGCCCGACTTTAGATGTCGGACAGATGCCCTCGCATTTGACTCTAGAATACTTTGATAGACATAGGAGTTCATGGCCAACTCAATGACTGTGAGGTGCCCAGGTCCTGTGGCTACAAAACAAGCCCAAAATGATCAGCCCTCCTCCAGCATGCTTGTCTTTTGGTATGAGGTGTTTGTGCTGATATGCTCTTTAGGTTTTCACCAAACTTGGCGCGGTGCATTATGGCCAAACATCTCCACTTCGGTCTCGTCTGTTCAAAGGACATTATTCTAGAAGACTTGTGTTTTGTTCAGATGCAACTTTGCAGACCTAAACTGCGCTGCAATGTGTTTTTTTTTAGATAGAAGAGGCTTTCTTCTGCCAAGCCTTCCAAACATGCCATTTTTGTCCCTTTATTTTTCTAATGGTATTGTCATGAACTTTATCATTTAACATGTTAACTGAGACCTGTAGAGTCTGAGGTGTAGTTCATGGGTTGTCTGACATTTCTCTGAGCTTTACACGGTCTGATCTTGGGGTGAATTTTCTGGGACCTCCACTCCTGGAAAGAGAGGTGTCTGTTTTAAACGTCTTCCACTTGTGAATAAACTTCAGATTGTTTGGAAATGGCCGTATTACTCTTCTCAGATTGATGGCAGCAACAATTGCTTCTCTAAGATGACTGCTGATGTCTTACCTCCTTGGCATTGTGT